>JADDOH010002034.1:0-59966 GCA_016648135.1 Agrypnia vestita | reverse complement strand
AGAGAGAGAGGGCGAGCTGGTGCTCACTCCTTTAATAGCAGCGCCATCTCTACAGTCTTGTAGGAGTGGCCTGCCTACCATACACCATAAATATACACTTAAATAAGCTTCAATTTACACATTTCAGGCTACTGTGAAGCATTTTATGATTTTAATAATTAATTAAATCTGTTTTTCAATGATGAACATATAATTTCTCGTGAAACAAAATTTAAAATAAGGAAAACCGAATTATAGTGGAACTATGTATTACTGGAGACCACCGTCGAATAATGAAGCGATCATATCCCGGATAAATATCAATAATCAAATTAGTATTTATCACACTACTAATATTCCGTCAAAAATAATAATATATGCTCATGCACACTTTTTCTCCACAAATATCATTTTCTATACAAACCTGACTAAAGGTATCATTTTCTCTAGAAATCTGAAAAAAAAATAATAATAATATAAAATATAAAATAATAATAATCATATAAAGAAGAAAACTGGATTGGTTGAAAAAATTTGTGATTCATTTGCTCTTATATAGTACTAGCAAAGGAAAATTTTGGAAATTGGAAAGTTTTAAAAACTAAAATTCGGTGCTTCGATATATTTTTCAATATAAAATGATTCACATTCTTTAGTTGCAATTTCATAACAAAGTTCTGTGAATTTTTAAAACTAAATTAATTAATCAATTAAAAAAGACATAAAGAAAAATCAAATCATCAAAACAAGAAAAATCAAAAAAAATATTTGGCTGCTACCGGGACTCAAACCACGGATCTGTATTATTTTTATTTGGAGTATTTTTCAAGAAAAAGTAATAAGGATACCATTTCGATAATAATAACGGCACAATTCATCTACCTGATACAATGGAGTACTAATAGCGAACAAGTTTAGTAACTACGTTCCGTATCGCTCGTTATAATTAAGTTCAACCGTTCGTTGACAGCAAAATTTATGTTATATACGGCGTTTTAATTAATGTTATATGCTACATATATTTAAGAACACGACTTACACATAGAAATACACAAAAAAATATATTTTATTATTAAACCACGCTCCCTGCGTCTTCTTCTCGTACTTCTAGCCTCATTGTGCCAGATGGAGTTGCAAGAATACAAAAAAGTAAAATTGCCGGAATCGGAGGGAAAACGAGAAAACTGGTTGTAATAATGGAGGGCCGATCCATTCTTCGCACACTTCTATTTAATTACCCATGCGTGATATATAATATAAATGTACGCATTTCACAAACCTTACTATATGTGTATTATTTTTAGAATTATTTAACCCCTTACAACTCCCTACAGAATAAAATTTTATCGCTTTAATTTTTAATATAAATTTAGAATGGGATCTCATTTTAAAAATTTCATAATAAATGCGTACAAATTATTATTTTTATTTAAAAAGTCCTAAGGCCTTATTTTTCATTATCATTAGATATTCCCCCCCCCCCCCCAAATTATTATTTTTATTTAAAAAATCCTAAGGCCTTATTTTTACGATATCATTAGATTTTACTCCCCACTAATAAAATTTTAAGCGATTTTCAATATTTTTACTATTTTCAAAATAATAATAATAACCTATGGTTTATGGTCTCCTGGAACGAGTTTTGAGCCCCCGACCACTCGATCATCAGGAGTGATTCCTACCACTAAACCAAAAAAAAAATATTAAACTCAACTTTCTAAATTTGAATCCACACTTCAGAAGAGGAAAAATATTATAAATCAATTTTTGATTTTCCAAACATCCAAGAATTCTTCAGCGCAAATATGTCAGGATTTTTAGTTATTCTTTATAAAAGAATAAATTTAGAAAAAAAAATATATTGGATTATTTTTATATTATATTGTTAACCTGTTTCTTAATGGCTAGTTTCCAACAAATGCTTCTTAAATATTCTTCACAGGCAAAGTGTCTCCAGTTCAGTGTGAAACTACCTCAATTCCTAACAGTAGTCCTAACTTAGTCCAATGCTCAGTACGCCCAACTGCCTTTCATATTCTATTAATTAATTTATTATTCTTCTATTGTAATTATTTTTTAATGTTTCTTAAAAATTAATTCACCTTAAAACAAGTCAAATAAAATTATTGAACTCTTGCAAAAAAATTTAGTTCAAATTTATGTATTGTTTCAATCAATTTATATAACTTGTATTTAGACGAATTAATTTTTAATAGTCAACATAAGTTACTTTAATAAAAGTCCAATTTTTTTCAGAAAATAAATATAAAATTATTGAAAAAACTAGCTTTAAGGCCGCTCAGATTATTTCCATAAAAATTGGTATTAGAACACTGTTGCTTCAACATTTTTGACTCATAATTTAGATAAAAATCTACCTGTAAAGTATTGTGGACTAGGTCTGTTATACCCTGTATAATGCACATTCAATAATATAAAACCTTTTATCAACGGTGTTTAAGAAGATATACTTTAATTATACTATTGTTAATAAATTTTATTTAAACAGTTGATTTTTTAGATTTGGGGATCTACCAACGGAATGTGGGATTTTTAGGATAAGTTTTCCCCTTGGTGTAACGCTTAGTTCCATCTTTATTAGCTGAATTAAATCGAGTTCGGTTTGATTTTTCTCTTGAATTTATATATATGTATTTTTATATTTATGATTATTTTTTCTTTGTCATTTCTTAGAACACAATTACCTACTGTATTTTGTCCACAGATGGATAATTATTAATAAAGAAAAATTATATAAGTCTCACGGAGACAAATATCATTACCAGCTATGAAACGTATGTATACTACGTCATGGAAAAGACCATAGAAGTCTCTAGCGAATTCCATTCGAATATATTTAGAACAAATGTACAACTTTCAAAAATTTGATATGTGGGATTTTCTTACGGTGGAATAGGTGAACATTGCACTATGTAAAGTGATCAGCCAGCTCAAACAGCTTATAAGCCCAGGGCCACCCTATAAAGACTTCCGTACACGTTTTCCATATAAATAGCTTCGTCTTTGGGAGACTTCAATAATTCACCTTAATATATTAATAATTGCCATGGTTTTAATAAAATATATATTAATGAAGGTATAATGCGAAAGACCTACATACTCGTACATAAAAATGTATTTTGTCTTTATGTAATGTCAGGAATAAATGTCGATTTTTAATAACATTGTTTTAAACCTAAATGACAAATTTATTTGATTTCAAAAAAATGTTAAACTGCTCCACAAAAATGCACGCATGGTACTTAATATTCGCGTTGTTCTAAAACTTCGACCACCTCCAAAATAGATCATGTCTAAATATAAACATAATACCAAGAAAATTAAAATTTTAACTACGTCGCTAAATATTTTCTTTATATAAAATTTTCAAAGTGGTACAGGCAAGTTCGTACAGAATTTATCCCCTCTAGGGATTTGTCGACCTTTGGTTTCGAGTAGAAGTACATCGGAAAAGTATAATTTGTGGAGTTCCGTAGTTTAAGAAACTCCACACTCGCATGGGGGTTACTAATTTACCTTCCGTTTAAGCAACAAATATACATTTCTTAGCCAACGGAAGCGATTTATACGCCACAACTTGAAGGTTGAAGGCTGAACTATCTATCGTAGGGTCAACCAACAACAAAATAATAAGTATGGCTGCAGAAAGTCTACATAAAAAAAGCCAGGACAGTCTGCCAGAATGTCTACCAAGTTGTTCAAAGTATCTCCACCAGGAAGGAGACAAGTTCAATGCCCATGCCCATAATTGGAGGGTGGAAACGACGAACTTTTGCATGCAAAGTTTGCACGTAGTGAGTCACCAGTGAGATCAAGTTGATAACGCAGACGACCGATACGGATGGCGAGCCTCCAAACAAACCCATTCAGAAAGGCGGCGAAGAAAATATATAACTGCACCATTAATATAACATTCACGATTCCCACATAGAACCAAATATTTTCAATCCCATCTCCCCCTTACTGACGCACCTCTTACTTACTGAGGGCATAAATGGGCCACATGGAACAGGTCGGCGTCTTACAAATGCCGACCTTGTGAGTTGTGAGGATAACTTCAGACTTTTTAAAGTGTTCGTGGGAATTTGGGTGACCCGTTGGGAAATCCTGAGGGGTCCTGCTCAGTGGTCCTGATGTACCCTTGACCATGCTGCCCTACATTGGTCTTTCTTTGTTTTCTTTTAATAATCTTGCAATTTCACTTTTTCTGTTTATTACTTCTATTTTCTCTTTACATTCTTATTAATTTCATTGTGTTTTCTATCGTTATTTTCCATTTTATTTGCACAACCATGTTATCTTTCTGTTTTGTATCATATTTTGTCAATTTTACGTTGTCTCTCCTGATCGGTGTCATACCGGTGGTTTTACCTTTTCTGGCACAAGTGCTACATGTTTTTATTTTTGTTTTGTCCCTTTCCCTCCAAGGAGGGGTGTTGATTTATTTTTGTCCCGTGCGATGTCTCCTCGGGTGTTCTTATGTTGTATTTTTTAGATTATAGATGTTCTTTTATTGTAATTTTGTAAAACCTCTTTTAAAAATAAAGACTTTTAGCATGGGACATTGAAGGTTTTGCGCGACCGACTCGCCTGGTCTTGCTTCTTGTAATGCTGGGACGCAAGGCCGGGCGGAGAGGACACTTTAGCATAAAATAATGCCAACCAGGCGGCGAATGTGTTGGGCTGATATGGACGCTTCGGCGCATAAAACAGCCCAGGGTGTGTGGTGGGTCACCTTCAATGACGCACCTCTTTCATCATCATTCTAAAATCTTCCATAACTTGTCGTATGTCTCCGAGAGAATATTCCGAAGCAGGATTCTCCTACACCTTTGACGTGAATGATTTTATACATGTTTAATATTTGTTTTTGTGTATATATATGTATAACTTCTTTATAACATTTACGAATTAAATTTGAGTTTGTAATGTAAATGTTATATATAAAATAAACAAATTGAAAATTGAAAATCTTGCCTGAAAATTCGATGACTTTCTATATCTAAAAATAATTTCGTTGTCTGTCTGTCGGTCCTTAACTTGGTAGAATTAAGCTAAAAATTACAACTTAATATAATTAGAGTGTGACACGCAATCAGCACGCGGCTCATGCGTAACAACGTTATATTTAGTTTTGGGTTTAAGCGAGTAAAATCAATTAAAAAAAAGAAATGGTTTTTAATTCATGAATTTTCAACTTCTAAATCCTGCAATTATTATGTCTCGTGATATTTTACGTGTATACAGCTAGTTATATTAGTACTAATGGCTCATTGTGAAACATGTATACCTACTTTGTAAAATATTCGTATATTTTCGCTTATGGTCAAAATTTGTATGCAGTCCCCTATATTTCATCCCTGTATATCTCCCACTCAAGCAAAGATTTCTTTTGATAGGTCTGTATTGTACTCCGTGAAGTGATAGGTACCCCTATAAAGCCCTTTACTATGTACTTGGAACGTTTCATCACGCATTGTATTTATTTATTTATAAGTTCTTAAACTCTCTGATTAATCAAGAACTTGTCATAACCGTAGATAAAATACAATGCAGTACTGACTTCGTACATCACACAAAAGGTGTAAACATCTCTAGCTATATATGTATGAAAGTAGGGCTCGTAGCCGCCCATCTCGACATTGACTCAATGCACAAACTCATCTTGCTTAACATAAATATAGTAAAAGAGCGTGGGAACCACACAGTCGCGTCCACCGTCCGGTGTGCTGAATTTAAATCAAAATGTTCACAAACAACTCTAATAACATCGCATTATTTCTCCATGGGTAATAAACGAGAGGATGGATCTCGACATATCTTTCGTCTCGCCTGCGTTGATGTGTAATGTCATCATGCAAGCTTGTCAATTATAAGGGCACTTGATTTCAGTACATTATAAATTAGTAATCATCGAAAACTGCATTCGAATTTTTGTGGATATTGCTGCCTTTGCTTTTATACCCAACGTAAAAGAATATAAGGATCAGTTTCCAATACCTTGTTTCCCATTTACACTTTAATTTTGGCGGGTGCAATCCATTTTTGTTGCTTTCGATACCCGACATCGAACTTTCCAAGTTGTCTCCACTCGTTCATTT
Organism: Agrypnia vestita; assembly: GCA_016648135.1. NCBI lineage: Eukaryota > Metazoa > Arthropoda > Insecta > Trichoptera > Phryganeidae > Agrypnia > Agrypnia vestita. The sequence goes on along the minus strand of JADDOH010002034.1, from coordinate 53,865 downwards.
CGCTGATCTAAACTATTATCTCTTGTTCCATTTAAAATTTTCACTTTCAGTTTTGCATGCACATTCACAATTTTTCACAGTTGGCCTTATTATGAATGAATTTGCTACGCACGCATCTGAGCAAAAATATACAAATTCATTTCAAATGCAAATCTAAAGTTATGCTTGTTTACATCTTAGCTTTTTGACAAGTCCATGACCATATTAACTATCCCACCGTAAGTCTGTTAATTTTTTATACTTATAACACACTTTTTTCCTTCTGTAAAAATTGTTTTTTAGAGTTAAGTTCACAAATGATGGACGTTCTTTTCCCGGCATTATTAATAACACAAATCAGTAGAATTTTTAATATTTCAATTTGTAATTGGGTACCTACATTCTACCTTAACAGCTGCCTTTAATTCTTTAATTGTTAGCAATTTCGCACAATAAACCTTTTCCCTGTAAGAAAACCCCCGAGAAAAAAATATGGAGTGGTGAAAGGTCTGGAAGATGTGAAAATTACATTGCAAAAATATTGTTAATAGTTCTTAACAATATTTTTATATGCAGGTTTGTTCTAAGAATACCGTTACTAAATTTTGTTCCCAGAGGGATGATAGATAAATTATATTATTAGTTATTTTATAGAGTGATCACTTAAGCCAGCTCATACAGGTTGTAAGCCCTGGTCCATTGTAAAGAAAGACTTCCACCCACGTTTCTCATATTCATAGCTTCGTCTCTGTGAGACTTCTATAATTTATCTTAATGAATAGCACTTCTTTGCCCAGTTCATCTATTAGGCAATTTTTTGTCAAAATAGTAAGACGGAAACGGGGAGGTACTTGAAACAAAACTCATCAACAAGTAGTACTTTTCTAATGAACCCAAAATCTTCCATAACTTGTCATATATCTTGCCTCAATTTTGAAAATCCTCTTTCTTAGACAGACATTTTTTGGGTCACCCCGTACATATCAGTCGTATGTCTTCGGGCTATCTCGTTCATCTCAGTTTTTCTTTACCGTTGCTCCGTAATCTTCCCGCGCATTCTTCTGAACGATCATATTCCCACTGTCATTGCGTAAATGATTATTGTGGACTGTGTCTACCAGTATTGGACTGATATTAATTTAAGAGCTAATGGACACAGTTACGTAACTATCCGAAAGAAAAGTGAGCCAAGAACGGAAGCGTGACTTGCTCACAATTGCGTTGACACGTTTTAACACCCGCTTTACTTCGAGTCGTAAAATAGACTCCTAATAGGCCAGGGACTCGAGCTGTCTCTGTATTATTGATCAAATAAATGTGAAACGAAATTGGTTCGATTAACAATTTGTATTGAATGGATTAAAAACAATGCAACGCTATTCACGTGATTTTTTAAACAAGAATTTACATGGGATCAACCAACAATGACAATAGACAGTTTTAATAGACTCATGGTGATGGTCCCGGCACATACTCAATTCCCGACAACCCATGTGTTCTCAAGGTAGCAATAAACTATTTTTATACACTTCGTCATTTTGACATTTGGCAGGTGTCTTGACATTTCTCACAGAAACTTTACGTGCGCTATTTTATCTCATCTATTTTATGTCTTACTAATATAATAATCTTGTTATAGGGAGAATACACACTGCAGAGTTGTATTCTCCCTTATTCTCACCATCGCACTCGGCAACTCTCCGTGCACGCTTATTTCGCACGTTTTATAATTAGGTCTCTACTGAGAGAAGAGTAAACTCAAGAACCAATAGAAAACAAACTGAGTATTCCGCAAGGATCAGTGGTGGGACCTATATAATTTATTCTACAGGGTACCCGTAGCTAGTAGCAATTGCATTGAAATTTTTAAAAAATACTTGTATATAATATTCTCATATTTATAAGCAAATTTTTTAATAAAAAAATAGTAAAATAATTTTTACTTATGATATAGTCAATACACTTATGATACGAAGCCTCGCGGACACGACATGTGTTTCCGTGAACCCCGGTTCAAAGTAGTCTCTCTCGTTACAATCTAGCTTAACCTATTCACATTTAGTGACACATGCCAACCACGTTTCATAACCACGGCAACCTTGCGTTGCGTTGCAACGCGCGACGCCGTACTTCGGATTCTCGTACGTAAATCGAAAATTAATAATACGACTAAATTAGTAAATGTGTGTGAATCAAACAGATTTCAACCATCTTTGAAATTAATATTAGAACTCTTTTTTTATCAAATTCTTGATATAAAATGACAATTTGACGCTAAAATTGATAAAGTGTACAATTGGGATTGAGACATGATTATTTTGATAACGCAAACCAATGAGAATAAACCCGCATGAGCCTTCACCATGCAAATGCGGTAAATAATATTTATTTACAATTCGTTAAAAAAAAAAAGAAAATTTATTGATGATGTAGGAATTACGGAAGGCCTATAAAAAAGATACAATATTTTTACAGTTGTTTGTAATTGTTACGTCTGTACCCGCCTCAGTATGTTTGTCACGTCTTTTTTAAATCTGTCACTGTCCAGCTGTCTTTTCGGTTGTCTTTGTTTAATTTTATCATCCTTATATAATCCGCTGCAAATGAGTCGCGATTGCCCCCATTTCGTTCCAGCTGAATTTACGTGCTAGTTTAGAGATGTTTTTGTATTGTAATAGTTTTGTGTAATACGATGTCTTTGTCTTATAAATTTGGTATTTGAAGATTTATCAAGTTATTGATTTAAGTTACCAGACTAGCAAGTTAGTCCTATTTTCATAGTACAAACGATTAGCTTGGTTTGAAAATAGTTTGAATATTGATGTGACACGTAGTCCGTGTTTGCATCTCTATTTTTTTAAGAAAAAAAAAGGTATCACGTACTCTTTATTACTTTTGTCACACGCATCATACTTTTTATATTGCTTGGTGCATTGCAGTTTGGGTACTGATTCGATGATAAATTTATATTCTATTTAAAGTGTTGACAACTCTTCGGTAATTCATTTGCTCTTTACCCAGAAAGTTCAAGGTATTTTTTTAAATAGAGATGCGAACACAGAATACGTATCTCATCAATATTCTTACTATTTTCAAAATAAGTTAAAAGCCTGTCTTATGTAAACAGGACTAACTTGCTGGTAGGGGCGTCCAGTGAGAACAAGAAACATGGCTTTTTCTTATGCATATATTTTGAAAATAAACCATAATAAGAGATCAGTATACATCTCATCATATTCCTGTGAAAACAATTACATATTATTCAGATTTTAATATTTCGTAACATTCTGCCAGGTAAATATTTAATTTTTTTTCCAAATATATGTTTAAATAAGTCATGCTTATTGTTCTCACTGCACGCCCTTGCTTATTGGTGTCCTGGAATGGGGCTCGGACCACCGATCACCAGATCGCTAGGCGAGCGCCATGACCACTACACAAACAAGCTATATATTTTTCCTCTTATATATTTTTATAAGTAGTATTAATGTAAAGTAGATACATCATGCCTTTTTTTACAAAATTATACGTTTTCAATTGTATTCATACATACTTAAGCACTTATTTAAGCATTAAAAAATTCTAATTAATGGAGTCTGTTATGCTATTTTTTCTCTTCCTTCCCGACTTGCGCATTGCGCCTGAAGTCTTCTCTCATCTGTCTACCACTTCCGGTTATAATATAACACAGGTGGTAATTAGATCCTTGTATAATAATAAACTAAAGGTAACACGAGTTGCCCAATCTCTTAAGTGTGGATTAATATGCGTAATGTGCCTATAATCTTTTTTTTCCTTGCACACTTCCGTTCTCAAACTAGTCCATTACCCGAGGCTCAAAATCTTCTGTTGCGCAATCAAATCACAACTCGCCCATTAGAAACATTTTACTCCGCTACCGTTGATTGATACATTTGCACTACATTAAAATGAGCTGGCAAGTCGATGGCAATAGTCATAAAAACTGCGTTTACACGATTTAGAAAGTGCAACGGTTTCCATGTGCACGTACCCACAAATAATGTTTTTATATGTTTTAAAAAACACCGTAAACAACGCAGCAATTTTCATTAAATACATAATGCGCAAAAGGAAATCACGGATTTAAAGCAAGCAATGATTAAATTGAAGTAACAAGGTCTCATTTGGATCGTCCGGATGGTTGCCCTAACCCAGACTTGGTTACAAAAACGTTAATTGCAATACTTTCATCTCAAACGAAATAGATTTTATATATCTAATAAGTTAATTGCCACCACGAACAACTGGTAAGTGTAAGATTCTAGCGTTTGAATCTTCAAGTGCTTAATACTTTTACCCAATTGCAATATTTCTGTGCATTTGTAGATCTGCAAAAGGCTTATGATAGAGTTATAAGAGGAAGGTTATGGAAGGTACTCTCTGGTTGCAAGGTGAATAGTAAACTTATACACGAAATTGCATCCCCTTACGAAGGAAGTACTGCATTTGTAAGAATCAAGGATCATTCACACCTCTAGTAAGCAGTATGTATGATGTATGCAAGAAAAGTGACCTTATTATGAACGTAAACAAGTCAAAAGTGATGGTATTCGAGAAAGAGGAAAGTAAGACAACGTGTGAAATTCTAGTAGGTAATGAATGTTTGGAACGGGTAGATGAGTTTGTGTACTTGGGAAGTATGTTCGATAGAAGAGGGAATGTTGGGATAGATATCGAGAGGAGAGTGACTGCGGGGAATAGAGTGAATGGTACATTGAACGCAATAGTTTCTAATACTAGGGCGTATTTTTTTAAATCTCCTATTTTTTTTTTCATAGAAAATCAAATATATTCACAACTTTGCGTACATCGTTAGAAAAGTTGAACATTTAGCTATTTTTCTACAATGTCGCCTCGACGATCAATCACTTTTTGCATTCTGGTAACCAGCTTTTTAATACCAACATCGTACCACTCTCCCGCCGCATCGCAAAGCCAATTGACGACTGCTTCTTGCACTTCCTCGTCTAACTTGAATTTCTATCCCCCAAGGTGTTTTTTGAGAGCGGGAAACAAGTGGTAGTCGCTGGAGACAACGTCCGGGCTGTAAGGAGGGTGGTCGATGATTTTCCAGCCAAATCTATCGGCAATTTCCACGGGCTTTCTCTTGTGTTCATCGGTGAACTGCTTAAAGACCCACCTGGCGGACACATTGTGGTAACCGAGGACCTCCGACACAATATTCTGCATGGAGAAGTAGCCACACTCTTCATTAAGATCTTCCCTTATCTCATGAAGGGTTATCCTCCGGTTATTGCGCACCATCTTGTCGATTCGAGCCGCCGTTGATTCCGGCAAACTCGGCCGCCCCGACCACTGCTCATCGCACCATCGCGGCACCACTTCCGCAAGTTTTTTATATTCATACACTTCTAACGGTACACACGGAGAAGCCTTTTTTACATTCAAAACTCGAATGACTGAACGCAGTTCGCAAGCGGGAGCTCCATCCTAAACGACTGCTACGCAGCGGCTGAGCATCCCATGGTCTCGCGAACAGTTCTTCACTGTGCTGAGGGAACCAAGGAATGCAGCGCTGTTGTCAAATTTCACCTAGCAATTCGCGTTCAGAAATGGCATCGTTGGAGACCTTACTTTTCAATACGCCCTCGTAAAAATATGTCTCCGAGGCGAAACCACACTGATGTATGGGAGCGAAGCCTGGAGCTGGCAGAAGAGAAACGATAGTAGATTGAATGCAGTGGAGATGAGATCCCCCAGACGTATGTGTGGCAAATCAATTCATGATTGAGTAAAGAATGCAGATATTAGGAATGAATGTAAAGCTGATCTTAGCATAATTAAAAGGATTAAAAAAGGGTCACTCAGATGGTTTGGGCATGTTGAGCGAATGAATGAGGAAAGAATGGTAAAAAAGATATATAATGCAAGTGTTGATGGCACCAGAAAGAGAGGGCAACCGCGGAAGACGTGGCATGACCAGATCAACCAGATACTGGAAGGTGGTCCCGTTAGAAGCCTCAACAACCGGCGAGCTTGCGTACGAAGATGTATGAATGTGGATGAGGCGAGAGTTGTATGTCAGGACAGAAGAGTGTGGTGCTCTATCTTCTCTGCCTACCCCCACGGCGAAACGGCATGATGGTAAGTAAGTAAGTAAGCAATATCCATATCAATTGTGCGGCTTTAAGGGCCGGTTGTTTTAAGTTGGATCAAATTAAAACTTCATTTAAAGCAAAGATTTTTGCGTTCTCCACTAATCAAACGATGCGTTCCCGTAAAAATATATGCTGTAAACGAACTTTTATTCTAATCTAATACAAGAAGCGAAACAACCGGGCCTAAGAAGGCGAATCAGAGATATATCGCTCATGATAAAACAATACCTCGCATACCACACTTTTGTCAAAACGAAGTTTTTTGTGTATTTATCTTTAAAATGTGTGGATATGTAAACTGACAAACCTTGTATCATAAAAATAATTATTCCATTAAAGCAATTCCCCGTATTCCATTTGTTGTTCAATATCTAGGTATAATGCAGTTTTTTGCCTCCCCTGTAAAATTTGTAGTAAGTGGCTTACGACGTATTATTTTATCATGAGCGATATGTACTTTTAAAAAAAATACACTCAGTTAAATCACATCAATATGCTTACTCACACAATAAATTAAGCGTTATAATGTATAAATTAATATTTTCTGTTCTTTTGGAAGACAAATCACCAAGGCAATTGTTCTACAGATTGCAAACAGGAATAATAATAGGTGCAGGTCATTCATACGTCATATGCTATTGTCTCTATTGCAGGCTGCCTTTAACTTTGAGATCAAAGAATCATTTTTAAAAAACTGTAATATAAAATGTCAAACACCGATGTCAAACATGACCCCTTCAGCATTAATTTCTAAATTACTGTTTTAATCTTTTGATTTTTTTCTAATTATTTAACATGTTTTCCAAAACATCGGTGCGGTAATGAATTAATTACACATTTTGTACGTTCCGTTTTGCTCGTAAAAGCCTGCACACCACACTTAGCTTGAACGTAATAAGATTATCGAGCCTAATTTTGTAATGTTCGTGAAGGTACCTCCAAAAACAAATAAAATCATGGACAGGTGGAATCGACGGGTTAGTTTGTTTGCGAACAAATTTTTTTAATTTCAACGACAGCTTTTCCCAGATGTCAATAATACCAATCACAACATGTGAACAGCTCATGACAAGGCGGAGGAAACTTGTTCTTCTAGTTGCATATTAGTTGCTTGTGACAATGAGAACCCGTTTTGTCATTCTGCATTCATTAGACAGGAATACCTAAAGCTGACGTAAATGTTTGAAAATTTTGTGATAAGTGCTACTGAATCATATGAAAATAATATGGGGCGTCCAAGTGAAGGAGGCGCTATGCCTTTTTTATGGGTAAAGTGAAGTTTCATGTAATTATAGTATTTTTATTGTAATTATAGTATAGTATTTTTTAATGTAATTTAAAATAAATTAAATTTTAATAAATATTAGTATTATTAAGTTCCGCAAGTTTAAGCGTTATTTTAAATGTGACAGCTGTTTCAGTTTATTTACCAGTATCAAACAGGCAAATCAATTTACTGTTTCATAATGGCCTAGCAAGCCGAAAGAGCTGTAACATTTAAGCTGTCACGCTTAAACTCGCTGAACTTAATAATAATATGTATTAAAAGTAATTTTATTTTTCATTTCATTAAAAATGAACTTGAAGTTCTACAAACTAAACACAAAAACCATAAATATAGTTGTATAGTATTTTGAGTTTCAAAGTTTTCTAAGAGACAAATACTTCTTAGAGAAACAAGGCAATCCATTTTAGTCTCTAACTTCATAATACTATTGAATGTACATTGTTTCTTTTTTATACTTTGTTATTTTATATTTACTCTGTATTTTATATCTTTGTTATCTTATACTTACATTTATTTACTTTGTCATATTACAGTTATCTTAAACTTACTTTTATTTACTTTGTCATTTTATATTATAAATAATATATTTTGTGTAACGTCAAATTACTGTAAAAAGGTTTTGTAACCGTTGAAATAAAAAATAAAGAGAACACGCATAAAACGCACTGAATCTCACATAATGGCAGCTTTAAATAATCGCAAACAGGAAAAGGAGCTTAATCCAGCCAAAGCAGGCAAACTATATTTAAAGTAAAATCCTAATAATTTTTATTTCTATACTTAGACTTTTAGCGTGCATTTACTTATTATTCTAATTAAAAAAATATTATTTTGATGCATATTTCAACAATTTATTGGTGCTTTTTATAATTTAAACCCAACTCAGAGATTTAAAGCCTCACTAATAAGATTACTAGTCCTTAAATTTGGAACTTTGTTTTCTAAAAAATGATTTATTTTACACGGATCCTTTATATTTAACTAATGATGATTTTACAGGCATCTTAATTCTTCGTACATCAGTGGTCTACATCAAAATTCATCTCTCGATTAGGTTATGGTTAACTAACCTTGTCATCGTTAACTATTCAATACAGCACCGGTCACATAATAAAGTACACTATTATTAATAAAATAAAATACTAAGGGCAGAGGCGCACATTCTTCCGCACGCCCTTGCAAAGTGATTTCCTTGACCACTAGCGTTCGAAAGTCTATATTGGACCATTTTACGCTCATTTGTAATCAAATTAAGTGTTTTTACTAAACATGAGAGAAACTGGAAAACGGTACGTGATTGGTAATACAAATCTATCCAAACTCATTATACATATCTACACACGTATGTATACCTACACTCACATACCTACTCGTACATACACACAAGCTAATACGCTTGTGTCGTAGAAAGTACCGTTTACGTAATCATTCATTGGATCGATCTAATTTGAAAAACAATATGAAACTGTAGCAGAAAAATAGTCACCAGTAGAATACAGAGTGAATTTAAAATTTGAAGTTTTTACACGCGTATACGAGTATACCTGTATTCATGTACAAACATATTAAGTATATATATATAATTACACTTCTTCAATAAGAGCAACTGAAATCCAGCATAATGACAAGCTCAAAAATGTCTTGTTATTGTGAAGTTGTCTAAAAAATTAATAGGACCGAGACATTGTGTCACATAAACATACATGACCGTGTATCACCAAATCTCAAGAAATGTATATTGGGAAGTTAATTTAAACCTTTATAAAAAAAGTGGTCCATAAGTGGGTAAAAAATTAAGTGTATTATTTTAATAACTTTCGATACGAAAAAAATATTTTTTGTTTAACGTTCTAAATTTTCCAAATTTGATTGATTGCTGTCAAAACGACTCCCAGAATTCAGGATCGTTTTTATTTGGAGGGATATAAAATTAATGTTTTCCTTTTTTTAAATTTATTTAAATTAAAAATATACTAAGTATTATTATTCGTATATCAATTTTTTTTAATATGTATTTCTTTACTTCTATTTAATATTTGGAGCTATGGGGCCTACCTTGCAACCTTACCTACGGTAGCAGCAAAAATATAATCGTAAGTGTATGACAAATGTAATACACACATTTTTGTATTACATTTGCTGCAATATATGTATCACACTACTATATACGCAATATTAAAAATTCAATTTTTTTTTAATTTTTATTAAAACTCACAAAAAAGTTTTCAAAAGCAGTCGTCATTTGTAAAAAGGCCACTATCGCCTGATAATCATTTTCAAACACTTCACAATGTGTATGTTCGTCAATTGGTATTTGCTGTTTTGTTTTTGATCCCCATATCAATTCTGGGAACGCGGGTTCAAATCGCCAGCCGGCCAGTTTACAAAAAATTTTGGTTTATCTATAGCAACTTGAACTATTCTGAATGTTTCGTAACTAAATTAAATTTTAACGAACCATCGCTTTTCTTCTTATCCCCTTGAATAAATTCTTGTCCAAGACAATTTGGCTTTTGGTCACGGCCTTTATATTTGTGAAATTTCACTTTGTAATCCCTTTGTGGAATTCCGTTTCATTTCAATTCAACAAAATCTCAATCCACTTTTGGCCTTAAAAATCTTCCTACAGTGCTTAGTAGGCGATCATACTGGCGATTATTATGGTACGTATTTGCAGTACAGAATGGCTTAAACACGCTATTAAAACTTCAAATTGTTGCTGTAGTAATTTTTTACAGAAAAACGTGAATTTTTCAAAGTTTCCTCAATTTATTTCGTTTGTGAAAAGCTAGCAATATGTTCAACTTTCCCTTTACTTCTATAAATTGGGGTTGACTGAACTATTTTTCGTTCTTCGGGGAGGGTTCCAAGTATTCTAAGTATCCAAAATTCTCGTAAATATTACTTTTTTAATATTAATCAAGATTCCTCTTTGAATTTTATCTTATTTAAGCTACTTTTTTTATTTTTTGGGGCGACTTCTCTGACTATGGTTTGCAAAAAAATGGCAATTATTGAAGCAAATGCATCAATAATTGCCTTGTACAATAATTTATTGGTAAATACAATAGTCACTAACTTTGTCTTGTTTTCTACTATTCAGAATTTCACTCATTTTCTCATAAGTTTCTATAATGTCCCTCTTGATATGTATCTTCTTTACCTTATCCGTTCAATGCACCTTGATTATCTTGTTTACAGCAGACTGGCCTAACCTTTGCCTCAAGTTCTTCAGCCATGATGTTCTACTTCTTCCGAAGCCCGGATTTCCTTTGTTTGAGAAATGCAAAAACTGATACTTTTCTAGATTACTTATCTAACTTATTGATATACTTATTTGTCTTATTACAGGTCCAAGATATTTAAATTATAAGATTTTTATTTTTGCAATTTTTTCTTTTTTTGTCAGAACTATAACATTTCCATTCTAAATTCTATTTTGAGTATTTTCCATTACTTATATGCTAATAATATATGTATATAATTTGCTTTTCAGTACAGCATTAATAACAATACAGCATCAAAATATTTTATTCTTACAACCTCCATATAATCTCAAAGTTTTAGGTACAAATATCTTTACATTGTGACTGAGAGAGCAAGTGAACAATTTTTATGTAAAACTATTAAATTCACCAACTATTAAGGCCACAATTGCTTCGTGAGCCAGCGTGAACCTTAAATAACAAATTACGTAAACGATTGTACGCCCGCTTCGAAGAACACGGAAATTATTGTGTAATTCATGCATTCATTTTAATTGGTTCTCCTTTGCAGATTTTATCGACTGACTGTCTTCCTTTAAAGGGAGGAAGTGATCACAATCACGTGTTATGGTGCACGTGAATAAATTATTCGATTCCACATTTACTTTTAGCTCGAACGAATAGTCGAAGAATTTAAAATATTTGCTATATTATCTTCATGATTTAATGTACAGATACACACGTTTATTACTGGTATGCTCATTAGCATGCTCAAAACTATAATGCCCTAACAACTGTACACACTTGCTCATTATTAGCATGCTCATAAATAAGCATGCTCAAAGCTAACAATCAAACACGCGCTTATTAGTGGCACGCTCTCAGAATAGAGAGGAACTCTATGCTATGTTCAAATTCATTAAATTGTTCAAAATTGAAACTTTGCAAACTGAAATAGAAAATTCAAGGGAACCAATAAATTAAAACAGTTCCTGGGTTTAATCAAACTCACATGCTTATTACTGGCTTGCTTTTGTCATAGAATAGAGACGCTCTTGTTCAAAATGGAAACTGCAAACTGAAATAGAAAATTCAAGTGAACCAATAAATCAAAATATTTTTGATTTTAGTTTTTATAATTTTTATTGTAAGATTTGAATCGTTCATGTCTTTTAATAAAGTTTCGTATACATTATTTTTTGCTATATTATTTTTACATAGCGGTGACCGAGTATACCACAAACATTCGTGATTCCAATAATAAGTCACGAAAAGTAATGTCTTATAATCTCCCCAACGCGCCATATTTGTTTCATCTGTCGCGGACTGAGAAGATCGCATTGATAATCGATATTAGCCGCGAATGACATAAGCATGCTCATAATAAGCGAGCCTGTTCACACATGCTCAAAAGATACCCCTTCTCACGGTGAATGACATTAGAATGCTCAAAAATCAACCGGCGGTTGATTTTTGAGCATGCCACTAATGAGCACGCTTATTACTAGCAATGTGCGTACACACATGCCACTAATAAGCAAGGGCTAAAGAAGGTCTATACTGCGCATGCTCACGTGCCACTAATAAGCATGTGTATCAGTACCTTAACGGACTACATAAATCTTTTGGACCTGAATACATTTAAAATCTATTCATGGTATGGGGTGCTTCTTCAAAATTCTGACGGTCACGAAAATGGGTCAGCGTATAAACCGTTGTATATCTTAAAAAGAATATAATAAGTGGATGTCAATGGTTTAAAATAGTTTATTAATTAAAATTTATTTGGATTGCACCAGCCATAGCAGTTCTACCCCTATGCCCCTTGGTAGGGAGTTAAGAGTGGCACGAATTAATTGGCACATTTAGTCAACTTCGGGACGTTGAGGCTCACGAACCGTGAGCCCGATTGGGACGAAACAAATATTAATAGATAGCTGGATAAGCCACTCTGAGCATATAATACGTATACAGACAAGACGGTACAAGACAAAATTTGTGAGGTTTATGTGCGAAGTTGCGGCAAATAATTATTACTGTCGAAGTTCTTAGCCAATAAATACAATTAGAAATCAAGATTGATTTCATTGAGACAAAACCGATCATTGCGGCAGAAAGTGCCAGAAGGGACCAGGGTCAACAAGCAAAGAAATACGGTCGAACTAAAACGCTCCGCTAGTATTACAATGCTATGCCATCCACGTAATCGGGTTTACCAAACGGTCATATTTATTATTACTAGCTGTAAAAAAAATGTATACTATAAAAAATACGAACATTACACGAAGTTACGAAAATGTGTATACACTTTCACTAGGGGACCCCGAAACCACCCCCCATTTATTACATCTAAGCTTGTTCTTTGTAATCTAACTTATATTTTTTTTATTTACGACGGATAAAATTAAACTGATAAAAATAAATTAAAATAAAACAACTTATTATCTCTAAAAATTAATAAAAACAAACATTTTGGCTCGCTCAAACGCGCCAAATATTTTCAACTATCAGTAGGTCTACAATAGTATACTGATATCGCAACTTTTTTTGTATTCTATAACATGTTTTAGCGTTAGCGATTGTTATTTTGCTCGAAATAGTTGGACTGTGAACTTCCCGGACCATTGTGCCTTTTCAGCCAGGATATTCCTTGTCTTCCAAAGGTTTCTCTGCTCGCAAGTTTGCTTTCAAAAGTGCAGTATCTTAAACTTTTCTGGATATCTCATTTCACCAAAATATTGCTACTTTGAAATTGTTTTGACCTAGATAAGTTACTTTATAAGTTATATATTATTGTAAGTTACTTTATTATTAGTATATCTACTGTTTACCACTAGAAGCGACTATCTTTTTATTTGTAGTTAGTATAAATTATTTATCTATTTTCATTTTATTTTAACTAAAAATACATAGATAAACATGTCAGTAATGAAAATTTATTTATTTATCTATTTTATGTGACGTCCAACTTTGACTTATAAATTATAAATATCAAAAATCACAACTTCACAATCAAACGAATAAATGTTTTTTACAATACAAAATATATTTCAAGGAAATAAATCATTATTGTGTTGTTAGTTTATAATTTCTGAAACTGCGGTCCCGGAATTATTGGAACAAAACACAGCAATCACTTTCGATGAAATTCTTAGAGCGACCGTGCGTGGCGGTGCCGTCATTCGCTACCGGGCCTTGGAGCGCATTCCTCGCGACCACCGCCAACTGTAGGCATTGCGCTGCCAACCTTACCAGTACACTGCCCCTTCCAAACATCAGAATCGAATACTGTCATCCATATATGTCTTATACCGCCACCTAAAGATAAAGAAGACAACCAACTAAAGCCATTGTTGAATGTCCGTCAATATCCCCAACCCTGACGTAAGCCCGAATTCAGAGTCAATACTTAGATGATTTAAAGGTTAAGGTACGCCTTAAAAGTGTTATTTTTTACTGAAAATTACGCTTTTAAGGCATACCTCAACCTTTAAATCACGTAGTATTGACTCTGAATTCGGGCCGTCGCCTAAAGTGTGATAAGTGTATTTAGTTATTTTAATAATATTCAAAAAAATATTCATAAAATACTTATTTATACTTTATACTCTAATGTCCCTCTAGGACCATCTATTAGAGTCAATAATGACCTGTTGATGGCTTATTAAAAAATCAAAAAAATATATAAACATAAGGAACCTCTAAGTCGTTATATGTATAACTATTGGTTAAATATATACAAAAAAAAATGTTTTCCTTGCATTCCTCAACAAGAGGAAAATATGTTGTTATGAATCCCTAACACCTGCAAAAACTTTATTTGAATTCTGTGAAAGCCCAGATGACGTTGATTACATTGAAGCATTAAAAATTCGCGGGCGTATAAAAAATCTAAAAAAAATAATGCTTCAAAAAACAAACAAATATCACGTACTTTCTATACAAGTAATTAAAAATTTGTTTATTTTGTGTCAAATGCTACCATGCTACCATAATGTTGATCTTATGTTTTTATATGCATTTTTGTACGATTAATCCAAACGTCAAATAAATCGAAGTAGTTTATACAGCGTTTATTATGTTTAAGATTAATATATGTGTCTAAACGCAAAGTTAGCTCTAAAATAGCGTTTAAGTTATGTCTTGAGTCTCATTTTTAAAACATCCAAGGTTTGGTAATTTATTAATCAATTATTTAATTTAGTTTATGACATTTTAATAAGATATTCGTATTTAAAATATATGTAACCTGATGAATAAATTTTTTAAATTAGATATGTTCCTACAAAAATGTGATAGAAAACGAAAGAGAAGATATGAGAAAAAATGGTGAAATTTGCTCATTCTGCTAGACGATCGCCTTAAGCCGAATTCTACATATATAAATATCCCACTGTGGAATTTCTTACCATTTATTGAAATTAAGTTTTTAAAAACAATGACCACCTCAGTTTCCTTTAGTATACGTCTATAAATAAATATTTAACCTTTAAATATGGTTTTCAATATTTAAACCCTTACTATGTTTGCTAACTAATGGAGATTGATGCTTTTCCTATTTACGTAATTGGATATTGCTGTTTTTGCTATGATTTTTCAGTCTAAATCGACATCAATTATTACTTTAGTATGAAACGACCATATTTTCACTTGAAATAGCCTTGGTGTTTAATTTGTCGATGTGGATATTGCTGTCTTTGCTTTTAATAATTTTGAAACATGATTTTGGTTAGAACTACATTTCCTTTAAAATCCCGAATGACTACATTTAAAACATTTTTTTTGTTTTTGTATGCATATACATATGCCTTTGCTTTTATACCCCTCAAATATGAACATTCATCTTCCTACGATGCCCCCGCGGTGTCGGGTGACCCCGCGTTCGCTGCGCTGGCCGGTACAAGGCCGCCGATATGACACAACACGGCGAGGTGCCTGAGAACCAGGCCCACTCTCCGCGCATCCGATACACATTCTCCAGAACCGACACGAGCTCTTTAGTGAGGACGCGGTCAGTTGGAACCTTCGTGACTGTCGCAGGGCCGGCCGTTGATGCTGTCTTCTCCAACCTTCAAGCTTGAATACTTATTTTCCAGTCGGTTCGTCCACCGCCGAGGACCTTGACATCGATGAATTGATATCATTGAGGATTTTCTTCCACCTTTTTCTGCGGCCAGTTCCGAGAGCCGTTGCCAGGAGCGTCCTTGACTTGCCGGCCCAACAATTTGGAGATCGCAGTTTTTCTCTCCGATCTTCCATTCCATTCACTATCATTTTTCTCAAATATAATCCTTTCTGGAGGCAACCGAAAAATTAAGTATGCATCTCAAACGGTACAGTCGTTTCAGATTCAGACAATTTTTTTTTTTGAATGTTGAATAATTTGTCTTAAATCCATAATTATTTTAAAATTTTATTCAAGGGATTCTCAGCACTTCTCTCCAGTACTACATCTATAAGGCTATAGTAGATACGACGTCAGATCACTTAGGTGTGATAATCACTGTAACAATTTATCATTTTGTATATATTTTACATTAATTAGCCAATATTCAATTTGTCTGTGTCAAATGCTCATAATGTAAAGCACGTCTTGTACTGTTCTTGTATTGTTCAAATCAAATCGTCATTCAGCTTCTCCTCGCCAGTCGGGGATGATCCTTGTACCAGGACCGCCATGTACTCCTGGCTGTCTCTTGCGGCCCCTCATGTCAGTCCGATTCTGACCTAGCCTAGTCACGAATCTACTCCATTCAAGTGCGATTGTGGTCAGGCGATTTACTTGCTAGCATTTTTTCCTTACATTCCATATTAATTGATTGCATAAGAGGCGGCAATGTGCACAGGTTCAGAAATAGTATGTTGTTTTTTTTTTAATTAGACCGTAACAAAAACGGAAACAGAAATGTAAATTTGATTGATGTTTAAAGTTTGAAATTCTTCTTCAATAAATGCGTAATAGTTATGAAAGCCCTGTTAATCGACTTTAATACGTTTTAAGCGATGACCGCTGTCTTAAAAATTTACTTAAAGGCAGTATTTATTGTGAAATTGAAACACTTTTCGAAGCACGTTGAGGTCCGCTTGTATGGACTTTTTACATAAAAGTTGTATTTTTTTAAACGACTTTATAGCCTAGAAATTTCACTTTTATTTTTCCATGATTTCAATACAATGCAACGTTTAAAAATAAAACATAAATACATTACTCCCTTTATATTAACTCATGGCGTCTGCTTGCTTGCCGGCTTGCCCTCAACAAAATCTTTGGATTTTTGACCCTTTTCCCGTGATCCAATCGAGCTGAAACTTTGCAAGTAGACTCGTGGCGACTATCAAGAAGATCTATCAAATTTTCATTTAAAAAAATTGATAATTATAGCATAATTTTGGATTTTTAGAAATTTTAATGGTTTTTTCAAATTGGAATCATTATCAAAGTTTGATTACTAGCAACGGCGGCCCGATAACGTCGCGGAATATTTTCTAAATTTGAATTACTCCGTCGGTATACATAATAGGTACTTCACTACGAATTTAGAAAATCTAAATTGACTGACAAATGTTTTAAGAATTTAATCTTCAAAGCATAAAGTGTCTTATCAAAGCTCAAAACATCTGACATTTTAGAAACATATTAAATTACTGTAAGTTTAGTGTTATGTTACATGTTTTAATTTGTCTTTAGTTGTTATATTTAACTAAGAAATTAAGTATAATAAAAACGTGGTTTTTATGAGTTAGTTTTTTTTTGTTCCGTTTTTTCACAAACAAGTTTCAGTAAAAAAAAATTTTTCAAATAGTTCAACCAGAAACCACGTCATATAATTATTCATACAATTTTCAAAGAAAGCTTAATACTACCATGGTTTTAACCTAAGCTTTCTTCTATACGCACAACTGAAGTATTTTTGTCACGACTTAAAAATAGAAAGAAAATTGGAAAAATCTTTCATTAATAACTTTACTTTCTCTAAAACTTTTTTCCACGTTTCCAATAAAAATAACAAAAACCACTTCCTCGTTACATACCTCGAACCTTTTTCTGAATAGGTCGTCAGCCAACTGTATTCAATTGAGTTGTCATTTAGTTTTTAGTTGTCACTCAGAGGGATTACACCTTATTTTTTTTACGCTTTATTTATTAATTAATTAATTAATAAAACATTGTTAAAATATAAGTATACGTTATTAGTATTTTCGTACATATGATCCCCAACTCCACGCCTGTATTTCAGTGACATCATTTATTTTGAATAATTATTAATGTATCCTATGGAAAGTACATGTTTAAATATCGAGGTCAAAACTTTGGTGTTTAGAAGCAATTACAAATTAAATGTTTTTCAAAATGTCACTGTTATATTTTCATAATGTCATAGTTATGCTGTCACGCGTGTCATTTATGGTATTGGATTATTTTAAATGAAGTGTTATAGAATGTAAAATGTTTACAATATTATTTAAAAAGAATGAATTAAGTACCTATTCAAGAATTGTTTCTTTTGAAAAAAAAAAGTTTTTAAAATTGATAAATAGGGTTGTTTTATTAATATTATTATAAATTAATTTAATTTCAATGCGATGTCATTATGAGTGTATTTAAGGAACAAATTTTTGCATAGTGCGAGTAAAAAAGAACGTCCACTGTTTAAAAATATTTCTAACTTCGTTAATATTTGACCTGCAAGTCAATATAGGACACGCAAGTCCTGCTGTGAAATCAAAATAAAAAAATAATTAACTGTGTATAGAAGAATATGTCTCTAATGCATTTGCAATCGGTAGATACATTACGACACGAGTTGTAAGCACATATTCGTATTTTCGAAGAAAAAATAGCAAATTAAAATATATCTCGTAATATTCTTATCGTAACATTCTACTATCATACTAGCCATACACCAGTGAAAATTCACGGGAAATAATCATAACGACTTGCCCTGCGTGACCGCGCAACATATACCGCGCGCTGATTGCGTGCGATTGTTTTAATACAAGCAACATACGGACTTTACGACAAACAGACGGACAGACTGGCAGACAACGAAATTATTATGTTTGATTTCTCAGACTTTAATATTTCGTAATATTAAAACAGTTTACTATTTCAGTTCGCTTTTTTTAATTATTTACTTACTATCTATTTACGTACTACTCATGCTTCAATGTGCTGACTGCACGCTTCTGTATCAAGCTATATCTATATATTTTATTTATCTCATTTACTCTATTTCGGCTGTCTTTTATGGTCCCTCAATTATTCACGTATACCTTTGTGAAGAGAGGATCCTCCAACCACTGAGCCTCTTGGAGGACATACTTGTAGAAGCCTTGTGGACGTTTATGCAGTGAGCCTTATAGCCGGATGGCCCTTAGCACTGAATGAGGATCACTATGTGTAAAACTTAAATATACATTTTCATCAGTAATTCATATACACATGTATATCTATAATTATATTTACGTATTTATTAAATATAAAATATATATAATACATAAAATTGTATTATTTATTTTAATGTACTATATTCATTAATTACCCCCACATGTTTCGGATAAATCTTTCCATCATCAGGATGCTGTATAAATGTCAAAATATTAAAATGAATGATGTCTTTTGTTTTTTGGTTTTCTAAATTATTTAAAAAATATATTTTTTAATATTATTGCTGATGTTCTTGATTACACAAAATAATTGGATTTTTTTTTTAGAATTGCACTAGTAGTAATTTAATTAATTTATTATTCATAATATTTTGTTCGTTTTACATGCTTTACTAATTTCTAATGATTATAAATTATTCAATTTCAGACCAAAAATTGTTTGCGTAAAAAAGAAAGTCCTAAATTTTATCAAAACCGTGATCATTTTCCAATAAATGATTTGCAAATTCACAAAAACTTTGATTATTCAGACATCTCAAATGCTCTTTAGCTCTTACATTAAAATTTCTGTTTTTCCAATATAAAACACAGTTCAGGTATTTAACTTTCGTGCAAAGATTGTACATTATGCCAATATTCTAAAATACTCAATAAAGTGTCCCACAGATTAGTAGAAGTCTCTCGATAGTGGCATTTGCAAATTTCATAATAGCGACAACAATCAATTGTGTGTCCGGTGACTTTGCACGTAAAATAAAATTTTAATCTATTTTTGATGTTTATGCACACCCAAAGACTTCTATACCTACTTTCCCATAAAAATAAAATGTCGCGAGTAAAATATTTATAAATGTCTCTGCGAGACATCTATAAATATATTGATTGATTAATGACGTCCCTGTGACAATAATCCAGTACATCTCTGAAAAATTTGAACATACTCAAAATATTCCGAATGAAAATAATGGTAAAAAGGGGTTTAATATGAGCTTAATAATATGTGCACTGATATAATTTTCTTAAGTGGCTATAAAATTCCACTTATTTTTCGCATAAACTAAAACAAAAAATCAAAGAATTGCACTAAAAAGTGTGTTACTTTTACTATGTTCAACAGCAACAAGAGCTCACGTAGGGTCAAAGAAGATCCAGTCACGCAACACACTTACATATCAAGGCTACGAACATTCTTAAAATCTCGTAACTGATACATCGATATTTTCCGCTGGCACAGTAAACCTGGTCCGCGCGGCGACGAGGCGCGCGTCGAGCCACGAGGCGCCGCGCAACTCTGCCGCTGCACATGAATGAATAGAAATGATTTTGGAATCAGTTATATAACCTTTCCATTCAGAGCCGCGCAATATAAAGAACCATTAACCGGCTCGTAAACAGTAGTTACTGCCGAGTAAATCTGCATTACGTAAAAAGATTCAAAACTGCGTTGCGTACTCGTTGGCGCTTCGTACGTATCGTTTGTCCGTTCGAGGCGGGGGTTATATTAGTCGCCGCGTCGCTGAAGCGGATACTCTGTATCGGCACACGCCAGCGTGGACCAGTGTTGGTGTCACGGTTAAGTGGTGTTACTTTCACTTCAGACCGACTCTTCATTCGGGCTGATGATCGCGGCTGGTGTCGGACACTGGGACCCGGCTGACGAGTCGATTTGTTTACGTTTTCTAGGAAAGCCTTCGGCGGCTCCCCGGGCTGCTCTCCCGGCCCGAGCTGGCCTTCGCGGATTCCGACCGTTCTGCCGGGAGAACTCCGCCGTCAAGGTCGTCAGACTTCGCGGGCTCCAAACTCGGAACAAAAATTTACCGTGATTCGTTATTACCAACACCCAAATACATGAAGAGCAGAAGTCGGAGTAGTCGGGAATCGGCCGACCCTGATTCGATTACATCACATTTATATCCGATTCTATTTTTGCACGGGCGATATGTCCCAAAGACTACCGTGTAAAAAAAACTTATAAATTGGAGATAGGTGCCACCACAACGTCACGGCCGCCGCGCGTCGAATTTCACAACCATTTTTTACGAGTGGTGACCTGCAAGGGCAGGCGAAAATCAATATTAAAATCGATATTATTTTCTATATATAATTGTAATAAGCGGAACATCGAGTTTTATATGGCCTAATATCGAATTATATCGGAATTGAAAAAAAAAATCATGAACCTTAAAAATAATATTGTTTATCTTATGTGTTATTATTTATTTCTAATTTATGATATGATAAAATTGTATTTAGATTTTTAATCGATGTTAAAAAAAAATTAAATTATCGCTTTTTTCTTCAAACGCGTTATTTTAAAACCGTTCAAAAAGAGAATCAAGTGAATTTTAATTCATCGCGAATGTGTCTAACGGCTCTACCATGGAAACATTCCTGCTGAAACAAAAATCTAAATTAAATTGGCTTTAACACGTCTTGCGAATGCCAGGCGAGCACCAGATTGAGCTGGGACAAACAAAAAAAGGTTAATATGAAGAGATATTGAGCCTTGACTGATCAGCTAGTACCGAAGAGGCGCGAGACAGGGGAAGTTAAAAATGCGTTGCGGAGTATTTGAGCCAAACAAAGATCATAGATGAAAGCGTGAAGCAACTCTGCCCACGCTTGTATCGTTCATAATACAACATAAAATCACTTAGCCGTTAACGTCAAGATTTTGTCTCGAAATTCTAGAAACTCTCGTGGATTCATCGTCAATTATTTTTTTACCGTGGAGATACTGCAAGAACTTCTCCATCATGCGCGGGTTACGATCGACTCGGTATCGCCTTATAAGCGAAAAGCTTTCTAATCCAGAAAAACGACTAAAGGTCCAATATAACGAAATCAATTGATTGATTCGGTAAATTTCAAAGAGAGAATAAGATTTTCATTATTGAGGGATAATCGAAAAATTTCACTGCATCGATACGTTCGATTTTGATTAGCAATACGCAACGTTTTTCAGTAATACAATATAGGATGGTATGGGCTACGATATATTTATTTATTTTTTATTTATTTATTCATTCATTTACGCCTAAATAGGCTTTTACATATGTAGGTATATAACAGTTATTTGCAAAAATAATATAAACAGAGAGAAAAACAAAAAAAAGATATAATTTACAGTATGGCGGAATGAAGCGCTCTCAGTATCGCGCCCCTATACTGTGACAGGCCAGAACCAAACACGTCAGCTATGTTTGTATAATTGTTACCTAACCTGTGTATTCTAGGTACTAGCGAGTTGTAGTGAGCATTTGTTCTAGTATTGTCACAGTAAAAAGGCGTCGGCACTCGAGTAGTTCGACTGGGTACATGGAACATTATTAAGGACAAAATTTCAGGGCTGTGGTAATGCGAGTTTACAATTTTATATAATAAAATCAGATCGGATAAAACTCTCCTGTCCGATAGTGGCAATAAACCGGTAAAATATAATAAGTTTGTATAGTTAAGATTTTCTATTGGGATATGGAGACGGAAATTTATGTAGCGTAAAAATTTATGTTGAATTCTTTCTATTGTATGAACATGAGCATTGTAATAGTTCTCGCCACTCCGATAGCCGACTTGTATTTTTTACACTAGCCAATTCACAGTATGATCATATAATAATTTTGTTTCCTGTCCGTCTGTCCGTCCGTCTGTCTGTCTGTCTGCCTTTTTGTTCCCGTAACTTTGTGTAATATCCGTAATTTCGTTGGAATTCAAGGCTAAAAAAACGAAAATAACGGCCGGAGATGGAGCTTCAACCCCGGGCCGGCAAACCCGAAGGTGGCAACGATAGCGATGTTACTACCCCCGAGCATCCATTACCCGTCAAAAATACAGTAAATATAGGACTCAGCAAAGACGCGAACCATTTCATGTTCAGCCCAGCACAATCGCCAGGGTTTAAAATTATCATTAACTGCCAGCAGGGGAAATGTTTTAATAAATGTTCAAATATTTTGATAAACGTCGTTATTATTATTTCATGGGTGTCGACTATAAATACGTGAATACTTACTTATTCTTTAGCAACCGGCATGTAAAAGAACCATCGTTTTTTACGGGTTACAGGTAGTGTTTTATTGAATACTGAGCTCATTGACGCCTTGGTCTTTCAATATACATCGATAGAAATTTTAACGAAAACACACGTCCGGGAAGCGCCTTTCTTAGAACCATTTTTTGTATCATGCTGTGTACGTAAAGTACTACTTCCTTTTTCACCCTTTCTCAAAGTTGACAACTTACTGAATATTTTATTTTCGTATTCAATCGGCAATTATCAATAATATGTATATCGACGACATTTTTGACTGTCAGAATTTCAATTAAATTCAATTAAAGTAAAGATAAATACCTTATTTCGAAAAAACCGCAGCAAATATTGTTTTTAATATAATAGATTTTTGTATTTGAAACTTATTGAAAGGATTTATAACTGAAAAATTTTGATATGTGAATATTTTTCTTTAAAAATTTTAAAGACTCGTTCCTCTTGTATATGTGTTTAAAACACTTGTATTCCAAGTCCGTCAATCCGTCAAATATCGCGCATCCAGCAATGAACGTAGAATGCGATAAACATAGGTAAATATACCTACCGTAATATTAATAAAAAAACACTACGTATGAAAACACTATTTATTGTATAATTAATATTTTTTTATATACATACATAAGTATAACTTGTAGAAATTTTGCTATTAGAATTAAGGAGCACTGTAGATGTTTAAATAGCAAGATCTATTCTGAATTTCTTATCAGCTTTTGGAAACAAACCATTATTTTGATATTAATAATGGTTGACAAATGTTACTTACAAATAATATACGATTAGAGTTAGATTAAAAAGAAATTTAAAAAAGGGCTAATAGCTAATTAATTATTATAAATAACTAAATCCTTTTTGCAAAATGTTACTTTAATTTGTTTTCACAAAAGTTCTTAAGTAGTTTTTCAACTCCCATATATTTATTTTATATTAATGCCTATCCTTCGCATTTTATTTTTTAGTATACGTACGTCGTATCCTGATGAAGGGACCATTGGCCGCGAAACATAAATAGTGGTTTTATTTTTATTAATATAAATAATGTTACCTCAACGTTATTTTGCTATTATTGATGAAGTCACAAACTTCATTCGCGATTTTTGTACATTTCTACGGTGCGGTAGGAAATTCATCCAAGATTTTGCCAAAATGATTGATACCATCTTAATGCAGAGACAACGAATGGAACACATCCCAGAATGATTATATTTTCCAACAAGCGTACTTTTTTACTATTCAATTAATCCATATTTAACATTTGGCTAATAGTAGGGCACTCGTACTACTTACTACAAATGTGATGTATAAAAGCAAAAGCAAAAAAAACTGTATGCAATCATCGAGGATTACTAATTATAATGAATTCGAGATGTTATAGAAAACACAGCCGATAAATTTATAGAAAACATGATTTTGGATGGGATAGATTCATAAAATCTAGAATTCAATACATTTTTAATTAGTAATCATCGGTGACTAACATTCAAAACATTTTTTTTATATTTTTGTGTTTTGCTACCTTTGCTATTATTATACATCACAAATGTAATAAAAAATGATTTAATACCTTATTAGGTACATTACGTTCTTATTATTATCTTAGCTGTTCATACCCGGCGTTACACGGGTTAAGGATTAAGTTTAGAATAAATTTGTGAGGGTAAACAAAAGTTAGATTCGAACGGTATAGATTTGCATCGAAAATATATCGGGGGAGGGGATAGGGTAAAAGAATAGGGGGGAATTGTCGCATATGTTACCCGCCGAGTCCTTCAGAATATGTTTCCGAATATTGAGTGCGATCGGTCAAATGGTACAGATTTGCATCGAAAATATATCAGGGAGAGGCGAAGGGGTGAAAGAATAGGGGGAAATGTCAAATATGTTACCCGCCGAGTCCTAAAGAATAAGTTTCCAAATTTTGAGTCCGATCGGTCAAACGGTACAGATTTGCATCGAAAATATGTCAGGGGGAGAGGAAGGGGTATGAGAATAGGGAAGAAATGTTGCCTATGTTACCCGCCGGGTTCTAAAGCATAAGTATGCAAAATTTGATTCGAATCGGACAAACGGTGTGGATTTTTATAGAGAACAGACAGACAGACATTGAGTTTTATAGGTATAGATTTTATTTATTTTAATGATGAATATTGCCACTCAACTAGCCTCAGTGCTCATTCTATTAAATGTAAAAATCTTATTTATCACCCGGAAATTTTGTCAAGTTTTACGCTCCATGAATGTCGCAATAGGAATTGATACCACACTGTGCCTATATGTGAGGACAAAGCCGTACGGGATGTACAGTAGGTTAGGTCAGGTTAGTAACTAAACTAATTAACGTCCGAAACTTTACTAACATCGAATGTGGGCGGGGCGAGTCACTAGTGCAACCTTATTGTTACAGTTCAGGACCTTTCTACAGGGGGTCCAACCGCTGTGTACCGTCCTACATTGGCTCCGAACGGCCGTGCCAGAACGAAGTACGTATAATATATACCAATTGTGGTCACATAATGTCGAATCATTATATTTTAATAAGACAAATTATAGAAGTCTCACAGAGACGAAGATATTTAAACGAAACATGTATGGAAGTTGTATTTACTGTTTCCATCCAATCATCCTATACATAATCAAACGTTAAACAAATATATGTACTATTTATTTTATTATAAAAAAATATATATGCAACAATACCTTCAACAGATTCTTCGGTGGCCGACTGTACAATGTCATGAATAAAGCATATATACGAGAATAATATAGCTATGGGTCGCTGTACAGAAACCCTGCGTGGTCGGAAAATCTCCTTGAAGCAACACTTGATGCAAAAAATATAAAAATCGGGGCTAAATCCAATATCATGGTCCCACGGGTTGCAAAATTAAAGATAATTGACGCTTGAATAATAAGTATTAAATAAAATATTACACATTAAACTTTCGTGATTTTCACGTGTCAAACCATCTATTTTTATTTTTAATAAGATTTTTTAATATATCTATGGATAAGTATTTGAATCATAGACAACAACAAGATCGTAAGCTGAAATCTGAAGGCTGAAGCAAGCGAATATTCGGGGGCACAAGCCTATGGAATGCCCCCACGACTGCCTTACCACGAAACGACAACACAACGAGTTAAAACCCTGACGGTTCGTAGCAGGCGAGTATTCGGTGGAAACCGAATACAAACCCGTGGAACGCCCCCACGACTGCCTTACCACCAAACCACAATACAACGAGTTATAAAACCCTAAAAGGAGTAGCTGGCGTATTTTTGGGGGCGTAAACCCGCGGAACGCCCCCACGACTGCCTTGCCACCAAACCACAACAAACGAGTTAAAACTCCGAAGAGCCGTAGCAGGCGAGTATTCGGAGGCACAAACCCGTGGAACGCCCCCACGACTACCTTGCCTCCAAACCATAACGAATTTAAAATGCATAATATTTTTTTCCTTTATGATTTACTCTTTTTCATCACTATGCCTTTTGTGGTTGTTAAAATAGTGACTGACATTCAAAATGTATGGTAAAATTTTCGAAACTTTAAAGTGTAATATTTTATTTAATACTTATTATTCAATCATCAATTATCTTTCATTTTCTAATCAAAATATTCTATTATATCGAGAAATAGTTTTCTTCAGCCGGATCTGTTATATAACCCGTGGGACCATGATTTCGGATTATACCAAAATCGGAAACTTGGTGATTGTAATTTACTTTCAATCTAAAAATTACACATATTTTAGAAAAACAGCACATAATCAACATGACGCTTTAAAAAACAATTGAACACTCTTTTTTCACGGATCACGGAACAAAAGTTTTCTCTTGTTTAAAATGTTCCATTTTTTTAATTTCAAATAATATGAAAATAATACAATCTAGGCAGGTAGGTACTAACGATGGGCGTTAAACGGACGGACTAGTTGAATTCGTAGACGTAGACGACTGTAGACGACTAAACGAAGAATCCTTCGTTCGTTATTCAACGTAGTCCAAAGCAACGAGCGAGAGCAAGACAAAACGTCTCCGTTGATTTCTCTCTCATCTCTCGCTGTCGACTTGTAAACGGCTCGACGGGTAACCTCATTTCAACTCTAAAGTACACCACTATAGAGTGCAGATCTGTGTACACGATACTATGACAGAGACTTGAAATTTGAATGCGCGCGTAGGGTGAGATAGGCTTAATAAGCTATTATTTTTTAGTTGCATTGTGCGACGTTTCGGTAATTCCCAGTAGGGGCAGTATAAAATAAAACAATCCTGTTTAATTATTTTACACTTTATTTTCTTTTGTATAGATACGCCTTTGGATAATTTAAATTTATCTCATAGAATGGAATTTACTTGAAACAACTCCACTCGTTTGAAAAAAATATCAGCTTTAATCTACTCAATTATTTTTGAAAGGGCTCCAAATTTTCTAGGTTATCTATGGGTTAACCAAATTTGATATTTTTATTTACGTCAGTATTTTTTATACGATGAAACTATTATTAATTAATTAACAGTCGAAAAGGCCGGCTAAATATTTTTCTAAGATCAATATTTTATTCGATCGATCTCGACTTCTTAAATCTACCTAAAAAGGGATGGTAAAATTTAATTTTAGCGGTGTTACTTCCCCCGAAACTATATTTCTTCGAACTTCTTTAAATTTTAAAAAGTAACGTAATAAAAATATCCAACGGTCGAGCAGCGTCGAGCCGTAGACACATCGTCCCGTAGAACGTCCGCATAATGAAGTTGACGCGTCAACTAGTTGACGAATTCAACTATACATAGTTGACGAATTCGACTAGTTGATCGACTCGTCGATGGACGGAAATGGACGGTCTCGTTTCGTCGACGATAAATACGCCGACGACCCATTGCTAGTAGGTACCTACTTTTAAAAATGCTGATTTTCCTTACATTTTATAATGTTATAAATTGAATCATCTTATATCTATATATTTATAGAAGGTAAAGGCATTATATTTCGGCTGCTAGTCATGTTTATAAATAGTTTTTGTTCTTATGATATTTTATAAATATGATTGATTGTGTCCGTAACAATCGCTAATAATTTCAATAAAATTCAAAAGAAAGTAACTATAAATGAATTAAAAATAAGATGAAACATGGAATTAAAAAAATGGTTATCAGAACGGCTTTCATACGGCAAGCAAATAATATACATAAATTATAATTAATTAACACTTCGTTTTAACCATAATTTACTGAAAAAATTCATCACGTTTCGGGAGCGAGCAGGACAAGAAATGTATTAAAATTAATTTTCATGTATAGACAGATAAGTTTTTGTGGGTTAAAAGTGCCAAAAAGGAAATTTAATTATATATTAATAATAAAAATAATAATAAAATAAAAACATTAATAAAAAATGTAGTAAAAAATTGATCAAAACTAAAAACACATTAAACTTAAATAAATCACTAGATTGTCATACTATTTACATTTCCAGATTTGCTTGTAAATGGCCTACTTACGCAAACAGTTAAAATAGCGATCGCCAAATTTAATCCAGTGCACCGTTAACCGTTACCGATACTATTGTCTGGTCCGCGTGTTTCGGGCGACTCGTGACTGAAGTCGTTATCAAATAATTCGAGCTCCTAATTCTTATCGAACTTTTGGAGCAGAAAATATACCTCGTAATCGATTTCGCGCGTAAGCAATGAAGTCGGCGTGGTTGAGATAAAAATCAGTACCGATTATGCATTTAAGGCTATTAATGATCAACGACCGTTCGATATTGATTCTTGGGACTAATTTGTCTAATACCAAGAGGAAATAAGTGGTTCAAGTACACCGATGAGATTTCTCTCGCATACGTCTTGAAAGCGCGGAATGGACAGTACAGGACAGCACGAAACGAACTACGATTCGTTCTTCTTTTACTTTTACTACTACGACATTACACGTTTTTACCGGAAAATCTACACAATTAACTGGGCATTGCCTCCTTCCAGGACCCGATTTTCAGCAATTTGTGCATTTTACTCTCAAGCTTTATGGTATTTCAGAGATCTAAGCTTACCTACTTGTAAACACGCACAATCTTTTAATGATTATTTTTGCCTGGCTACGCAAAACTACACGTTTAATCCTACAGTGATAAAATATGGATGCTCTTTCAAAATTAATTTTAGGTTTCGAACCTGTTTGTATTCTTGTATTTTCTGGGCATTACAAGCTATGAATCTACTCATTTGCAATGGATTTTATATTACTATCTACTCTCTTTGATAACTTTACTGAGAATTACGATCTATACTCATATCTGATAAGTTATCATTACAATCGCTGGATTTTTAGGATTATTTTTCAATAGATACGCTTTTTTCGACATTTCAGAGGCCGTTAACAATATGCAAAGATCCGTGTGAGCGAAGGTGCAATGGATTGTTTTGAATTTATAGTGCACAAAAGCAAAATCATTACAAAATTGCATCTTACACACCATTTGAAAGTGGGGACGTATCTACTGAGAGATATTTATAATAAAAAGCATGTGGTTTCGCAAGAGTACCTTTTCTATAATTAATGTATGGATGTAAGCGTGATTCTTTCACACGTTAATAGGTTAAATTCGTAAAATTATTATTAGTCTCGTGAGCTGCCAAAGTTCATCAAATTAAACGATTTTGTCACGAAATTAAACGAGTCATAACATAACAACCTGACATAAATCCAGGTAGATTTTTCCAGAAGAGCTCTCTTACTATCCCGCTAAGAAATTCACTGACTAAACAATCATTTAAAAACAAAAATATCAATTTGCCAATTATTTTTTTATATTTCACGACAGCCCAAGACAGGTGCAAACAAGACGGGTGCACACATGTACAACTGCACAGTCAGCTTATTATTCTGCCACCATGACTGTATTGTGGAGGGGGTCGTCTACTTGAAAACTTTCCTGAACTAACCCACCGTGCGGCACGTGATAAAATACACGGCGATAAAAGCTACATCGGACTAATGGACCGGAAGATCCGAATCTCTGCCAGAACAGCCGAATGTGCTGTGGACGTGAAAATAAAACGTTTGTCATCTTTAGCCAAGCATGCTATGACAGAATTGATCGTAAGATCGATTTTGATGGAACATTCACGTTTACTAGACTAAATAATGAAACAGCCAAAAGCTATTGAATTTTATTAAGACCCAACAGTCTAACCAATAGAGATAAAATGTAAAATTCTTTATATCTACCAAAAGGATTCAAATAATTACTTGAATTATATACATGCTATGTAGCAATGGTACCTACCTAATCCTCAAACGCGCTTATACTTCATTTCTTCTTCTTCTTCTTCACACTGTCATCTCTCCACTGCTGGATACAGGCCTCTTCCATACCCTTCCAATTTTTATGCCAACCCCCTTCCAATTGAACCCGATACTTCATTTACATTATAATACAATGTAATTATTATTATAAATATCGGAAGAGTGATCTAAATGCATTTGTGAACAAAAATAATCTGTCAACTGAAACCAGACTATTGGTACAAAATGAAGCTCTAGTGCCAACTCTGATCTTTGGGGGTTAAGCCTAGATTTTACAAAAAAAAGAACTAAAGTAGACTGAATGTGGTAGAAATACGGTCACTTAGGCGTATTTATGAATAATCCTTGTACGATGATAAAGAACGAATTAGAAGTAAATGTAATGCTAGCTGTAGCGTAGTAGATACAATAAGTAAAGAAACACTGAGATGAAACGCATGAGCGAGAAAAGAGTGGTAAAGAAAATTAATTAAAGGCAGCAGAAGCAGAGGACGTCCGTGGAAGACCTGTACCACCAAATTAACCAAATATTGAAAGTTGTACCTGTTTAAAGATTCACAATCCAAAGAACGTGTATGAGAAGATGGATGAAATTGTTGTGCCTGGACAGAAGAGTTTTTTTTGTTTTTATCCTCTCTGCCTACCTCTCCTGGGAAATAGCGTGATGGTTAGTTGGTAAGTAAATTAGTTACTAATATACATATATCTTGATCGTTGATTCTACCAATATATTATCACATTAATTTTACATTCAAGCGATTAAAGAAGACATTACAAGACAGAGAAAACAACAATAGATTTGAACAAAATATTGTATAATATAATTCCGCTGACATTTTAAACTCCTACAGTGTAAATGTCCTAATCCTATTCAAATTAATGATCATTTATTATTTTAATTTCTGGCAACAGTTTGCCAAACTATTCGATCGACCTTTGGCATCAGCTCCAAAACATTACAAATGATTATGCCACTTAAATTAACAAAAAGTTGTGTCCCATTTAAACGATCTTCATGTGAGCAAATTAATCATTTAAAAAAATAATATAGCCAGTTTATTATTTTTTTTAAACACTTCTTCACAAGCTATGAAAATAGGATTAAAATGCTGGTAACACCGACCATCACTAGGCGAGAGTCATGACCACTACACCAACAAGCCACTTAAAATCATCTTTCGAATTTTCGTTTCATATAAAATATATATTAAAAGATTTTTTTCAACATTATTAAAAAATATAGAGTAAATCGGATGGTTTAAAATATTAAAACGATAATCAATTTTTTCAGGTTCGACAGTATACGTAGGGACCATCAAAATTAGAAATATTTCGTATCTTTTAAAAGACAATTTAGGGAAATTGCTATCGCAGTTGCCCTGAATGGAAGAGTTCCAAGTTCATGCCGGTGACATTAAAATATTTTTTCTATAGATAGATTATTCTGTTATTGTCTAATTGATTCATCTAACTTAGTTTAACACCGAGACGATGGCATAATTATTACAAGTTTTGCAGTGTTTAATAATTTAGTATGGAATGGTAGGTACTTACCTCAATTTAGATTAATTTGGATAAATTATTGGTCTTATATAGAAGCGTTTAACATGGAAATATGTATGGAATAGTGAGGGGGAGGCACAGGGCTTATAACCTGTATTAGCTGGATTAGATATCTTAAGAAAAGTAAACATGTTTTAAACATGTTGTAAACAAAGTAATCTTCTAATTAAACAATAAAAATCTTACCCATAAAAACCAAGTTTTTATTATACTCCCTTTCACATTTACTAGTTGAAACAGGTTTGGCGCTTACCCCACGCGTTGGGCTTGAGTCGGGCGACGCTACGAAAGGGAGTAATAAAAAATTTCAAAATCCAAAAATATACTATAATTATTATTTTTTTAAACGAAAATTTGTTAGATCATTTTTATCGTCGCCACGAGTCTGCCTACAGAGTTTCAGCTCGATTGGATTACGGGAAAAGGGTTAAAACTCGATCCAAAGTTTTTTCGACAGACAAGCAAGCAGACGCCACGAGTTAAAAGAAAGGGAGTAAAAACGGGAGGTTTTCTTTTAAACATTAAGAAGAAATAATAATAAATTATCATCCAAATGTATTTTGTATTAATTAACTTCTAACGTACGTGCTGCCCAAATGGTATGATTGATACTTATGATGATGCACAACGATTGTATAACACCATTTTTGTGAAAATTCACTTCAAGGTTTCTTGCAAAATGAACCTTGAAGGGTCTTTAGAGCTTTCTTGATAGGAGCCGGAGCTCCTTAGAGCTTTCGTAATCCTGACGCTCGAAGTCGATTCAACACTTAAAAGCGACGCTTTGCGACTAAAGACTAAACCACTTGTAATTTTTATAAATCAACAACAGTCAATCGGCCTAGCATTCTCTAATAGATCTACGAAACAGTAGCACCAAGTAATGCAATTACTGGGTGTTTCCGTAAAATAGAATTTACAATATCCCTCAAAATCATTTACATAATAACGTCATATACGATTTCGGCGGCACAAATGACATCTGACGACAGATTATATTTCCGGGTCTCGTCACCCTAGCGGCAATTAGCCTACTTTTAGATTAATCCGAAAGCTTTGTCTCTTGGATAAATGTTGACCTTAATATTTCAACTTTACGTTATTATTTTCAGACAGATGACAGATACTCATATAAAATACAAATAAGATACAATTGAAATATTTCAAAATATAATTGATGAAACTGTCGATGTCGAATTTTTTCTCATCAGATAACTTTTTTGAAATGGCTGTTGGATGATCGTCAATAAACAGGCAATAAATAAAAAAAAACGAACGAGTCTTACAGTAGTCGCATATGCTAAGTAACATTTGACATCTCATAATTAAAAATATCAATTGAGCAACAACAGATTTTAACATCAAAATTTAAGAAAGCTTATACCTACATATTTATTAATTAGTAAATACAAGTAAAAAAAGAAAATGAAAGTGCATTTATTTATTATTGAATTTTGCCGTACTAGATAGGTACCGTATATCTACATACGCATTTTGTTTAGAAATGTGTTTGGTCAATTATATGTTTTTATTTATTTTCATAGATGGCGGTAGTGTGCCCCATACATATTGTGAAAACTTTGAATAAATATTTAAAAATAAACACATAAATTACATAAAATTTGAGAATGTAAATCATTAAGGGTAGTTATTGTTTACATTAATTTTAAAAAAATTAAGTATTTATTGGATAGTTTCGAAGATATAAGCCAAAATATATCAAAGTAACAACATGTACACGCTTGACACCAGTCTCGCAACATACATACAAAATCGGAAGCATTGGCTGGTAGTGTGCGTCTTCGCTGTGACTTGCTGGACGTTGATTTGTTTATAAACGAAGATTTTTCCGCTCCGCGCGCGCTCATTGGTTAAATGAATTTGCGCGCGTCTTATTTCCTGCTACACATTTCATTTCTTATTTCCTGTTACACATCAAAAATCTAGATTTTGATAAATAATTTGTGTGCGAGACATACGATTATACTGGATTTCGACAGAAACGCAACTTGTTTGCATATATTGAAGTGGAAAACTTTTTCATCCAAAATTACATCTGCGCATGCGAGTAAACGTTCATTTTTGAATTCAATATTCCTTCGCTCTTCGCGTTATCCCCCGAGATTTAGGAAATGATGAAACCATGTGAAAACGTGCAGTATAAAAATATATTAATGACAAATACGTTTGATCTTCGCAGATAAAACTCATGCTATAATTTATTTATGTTGGGAATTGTTTGCAAACTACTTATGTCAATTCGCACATTATAATCCTTCCATCACGACCACGCACGGATACGTACGCCATATTTTTTTACACCTTTCCACTTTTCGTCGAATTGTAGAAATTGTCATAATAATTGGAGATTATACGAGTGTATACTACTCAGAATATTTTGATTTTTGTTCAAATCTTTCAGAACATTGCTGGATTTTTGTCACAGGGACATCATTTATCAATTAATGTATGTTGATTAATGATGTCCTTGTGACAAATATCCAGCAATTTTCTGATAGATTTGAACAAAACTCAAAATATTCTGAATGGAAAATACTGGTAAAAGGGAATTTAATAAAATTTGAAATAATATTTCTGGCATATCCTAGTGTAATGCTAGTAATTCGGATGAATTTCATTACACAGATAAAGGATATTGCTATCAAAATTCCGTAATCAATTATAGAGGTCTCATTTAGCGATATTAGCGACATTAGAATAATTAGCGACATCTGTGGGCATTTAGGGGTAATGAAAAAGCTTGCACCAAAAGTCGCATGGAGGATGCTTACAACGCACATGTAAAGCGTGGTACGTAATTTAAATATATATATATACAACTTCCAAAAATTAGAAGACATGGTATAATTCTATCAGGGATGGAAATGGCGAACGTTACATTGTGTAAAGTGATCATTTAATCCAGCCATACGATAGGTCGTAAGCCTTATTTATATACACCAAAAAAAATTCTTTACCTACTTTCCCATAAAAATACAGTTTCGTCTCTGTGAGACATCTATAATATACATTAATTGTATACTACTGTTAAACGAGGAATTTGTAAGAACTCGAACATACTTACACTAACGAACTGTATATATGTATTCAGTCGGGAAACGTTTGTAAAGTTGTTCCCCAGAGCAGTTGAACTTATGCGATTTCAGAAAGAATTGAAATAAATTTATCCCAATTTTTTTTCATTTTTGTCATTTTATTTTTATACAAAAATTAGTATATCATTCCCGTAAAAATATAAAGTAACGATTTCATTGTCATTCAACTTAATAATTGCGAAATACCGAAAAAAAAATATTTTTGCATAACTTTATGTCCTTAAAATGCAAATGACCTTAAAATTTATGCTAAAAGAATTAAAATTGAACTCAAGAAATAAAAAATATATAGGTACACAGTTTTTTCTTGCCTCAGATAATATTATCATATTGATACAATATCAGTTTTTAGAATTTTTTAGGAAAATAACTGAAAAATTAACAGCAAAAATAAATAAATCTTTAAATCATATATTAATTAGTCTGTTCTATGTAGCTTGCTGACAATGTGACAATATAACAAGACATATTTTGGGACTTTTGTAAAGATTAAAAAATATATTGTACACGATTCAGACACGTGCATCATATTTATAATTAATTAATAATTATAGTATTATTTTGGTATTTTTCAAATTTTTAATGTTTTTTCCACGCGTTCTCAACGCGGTTTTAGTGCGTCTGGTAGACAATAAACCTGAGTATAGTATAATTTTGGATTTTTGGAAATTTTTTTATTACTCCCTTTCGTAGCGTCGCCCGACCGAAGCCCAACGCGTAGGTTAAGCGCCAAACCAGTTTCCACTAGTAAATGAGAAAGGGAGTATAATAAAAACTTGGTTTTTATGGGTTACTTTTTTCTTTCTCAATACTTGTAACAACGTTCATTGTTGAAATCAGGTTTTAGTGCAGCTGTTTAGTATATTGCAGGCTTTATAAAATTGTCAAATAAACCAACCTCGAAACGCATTAAATCCCATTGAGTGGCAGTTTGAAATAATAGCAAATGGGAAAAAGTTTAACGCTTGTGGTCCAGTCCAAACAAGGAAAGAATGGGCATAAAAATTATTTTAACTTCGATATATTTTCTAATAGACTCATTTTAAATACTGCAATATGTTTCTTTTAAATATTTTTGATATATAACTATTATATATGATATATATAATAATTTTAATAGTATTCCTTTCTTTTATTGTTACTACATAACGTATGTACACATAAATAAATAAATCCAGTTAATATTTTGAATCCTCTGGCTTAGCATGTTCTATCTTTGGACCCTTCATATTTGCACTCTTACCTTCCAAACTCAAAGAAATTTCTCAAACGAAATATTCTAAATTATTCCTTTAAAAAACAAAAATCTCGTAATGTATTTTTTTTATTTTTTATTTATTTAATTGAATTGTACATAATGGTGTTAATTACAAATCATATTTTTGAAAAATAGAATGAGAATGTTAAATAATAATGACAAACTACCTCTTACTACTTAAAAATAAACAAAAAGTAACCCACCATGATAGAGTTCAATAACTACATACATATATACACGTCACATTAGAAATCAAAAATATCAAATAATAAAAAAAAATTACTGGCGGAATCATTGCATATTTGTACATATGTTGTTTTTTAATCAATGCTTATTATGTTTAATTATTTATAAATTTTAATAAAAAAACCGTTTTCTATTATTACATTTTAGCTTATTTTAAAGTATATCCGTGCTTTTATTATTTTATTTTTTTTACTTGGTCGGTTCTAGCGAAGAACATTGTTAAAAATTGATAAAATGTTTAGAAAATGTACAAAAAATAATAATTAAATGATAATAATATAGGTACTTTAACTGTAAAACATTTTTTGAGCAATGACGTTCGTGCAGATCCGGACATTTTCATTTCATCATAGCGTACAATAGCTTTGTCCAAATTTCGCCGAATTTCCGCCCTTCAGTCTACATTCGGGTCTGAATCTAACCGAAATATGAATTGAACCACTCCTCGAAACGCGGCCTAATGTTAACTGATTAATCAGCCGGTCAAAGCGAGAAATAGCATCATTTCGCTCGAGCGCGCTAATTGATCATCGCGCAAATCCAATTCGCGCTAAGCGAGGTTTTTCTGTATCATGTAATCCGATAAAAATAATTGATTTATCCCCGCAATCGGTGAGTTTCAACTCCCCGTGAAATGTTCCCAGAGATGATATGTTATAATTAAATAATCGCCATCACTTTGGTGCTTTAGCATTCACAAATTATTAGCATTGCCAGTTACCAAATACTTACAGAGGTTAACATTTTCCCGCGCTCGTAGCTCACGTGTAATTTGTTGCGATCACTTTCGCAATCTCCGGCGCTATCGCCGGCTGATCTCGGAGCGGCATTATCAAACATATTCGGCGGTCGTAAGTGTGTCAATCAGGAAACTACTTTTTGTTTGACTTCATCTTCGCGGGAATCTGCTTAGATTTAGGCTGGACAGAATGCGCCGGTCTTTATTACGAATGCACCAAGTCCTGTAGAGGATGGTACGCGTGGTGATGAATAACTCCTTGACTTCGGCAGAAGTAAAGAAATAAAGAAGTGAACGCCGGTGTCGTACGGTTGCCTTAAGCATTAAATAATTGCCAACCAAGTGAGAATGAGCAAGATCTATATAGGAGCTTTTGCTTATAAAACGATCCTGGGTAAGGTATGGGTCTGCTCCCATTGATATACATTACAGAAGGTTATGGAATACGCATGGTGATGATTGACATATAATTTTCCGTTCACCCATTGGGTAAATTTAAATTTCTCCCTGCACTAGTTAAATCTAAATATTTTTTTTGTATTTTGATATCTTTTAACTTTTTAGAATACAGAATTATGAATATTTATGAAGTGACTTTTGTGGATACATGTTGAACTCAATAGGTGCGCACGATGTTCGATTTGTAACTTCAAATTAAAATATAACTAGATACCTACTTCAAAATACACATTTGTAAAATAGTACTGGGCCACCTCCGCTGACTGAAAGACAGACTGAAAATCAATATCAAAAGATTTTTTCTTAATTTTTAATACATTTTGATTTTTCAATCTAAATAATAATATTCTTGTGCATGTTTAGAAAATTTTAGAATTTTCTGTACAAATATCAAATACCACTTAAAATGAAGAAATGATCGGATTAACAAATAGGTGTACAAAGGAACATTTTTATTTCGTAGTGTAATATATTTTTATTTCCCATATTGCAAAGCGAAAGATATGTAATAAATTTGTTTATTGCTTGATTGCATTTTTGCTATCAATAAATTGTAACATAAACCGATATAACATAATACGAATCGGGCGACCATATATTTTAATTAATATGGTGATTTCTTGCATTTTTTATTTATACATTTATAATAAATATAAATATAATTAAAACCTTTGACATGACGTAAAGCGAGGTTCTTGGTTTAGACGTAGAGGTTATGAAATTCATAACAAAAATTTGTTTAGATAAAATCCATTCTATTTTAAACGCTTATGTTTTAGTATTTTCAATAATTTAATCAACTTAAATTCTAACGTTGTATGAAAGAATACTGTTTAGATTAGGTAATTTTTTAATGAAACATTTTTACTACGTAATCGCAACTATAAAATACATTTATGGTATTTAAAACATATATGAATCAATCTATAGCTTACTGGTCTAGTGGAGATCAGCAAGTTAGTCCTATTTTCATAGACTATTTTCATTCATTTTCGAGTAGCTTGTTGGTCTTATGGTTAGGACTCTCGCCTCGTGATCCAAAGGTCGCGGGTTCTAACCTCACTCCAGACCACCAAGTTAGTCCTATTTTCATAGCACAATCGTTTAGCTTAATTTGAAAATAGTAAGAATATTGATGTGACACGTATTCTGTATTCGTATTCGCATCTCTATATAAAAAAAATAGCACAAGCGTTTAGCTTAGTTTAAAAATGGTAAAAATATTTATGTGCCATGTATTCGGTGTTCGCATCTCTATTTTTTTAATAAGAAAGCTACACAGATTTGGCATAGAGTTGTCAAACCAGCCGAAAAATACCCGACGACAGCCGAGTACAATCGTAACTGTCAAAATTTTACACTGAGCAAAAACAGTGCTTCTAGGTGGATTTTTAAAATTATTTCTGTTCGCTAATTCGGGATCCCCCTGAGAAGTGGGGTCCCTCGCAACTGCGACTCGCGCACAGATTGCGAAAAACCAAACCAAATCATCTAGGTATTTACCTCCCAAGAATTTAGGTTTCTTGGAGAACGATCTCGAGAATTCACTTCACGTCTTCTGAATAATCAGCGTATCTGTATTATTTTTGTATCTAGGTTCTACGCTTAGTCAAGTCGATGCTGTATTCTACGCACGCGTTTAACCCGCATTCAATCATCGTTTGCTAATCGTACGTGAAATATTATTTTTCTTAATAGTTCGTAACTGGATTCATATTGTTTGCTATAGGTATCATTTTAACAACGAATAGGCAAACGAAAAATTACCAGCATTATTTTTTTTTAATATTTATTTTTTTAAATATTTTTAGTATGCTTAAATATATAATTTATATATCTATATCTATATATCTATATATATATCTATATAAATAATAATATATATATTATATATATATATATTATATATATATCTATATATATATATATATATATATATACATATATATATATATATATATATATATACATATATTGAGTATTTATTAATGTATTTAGTAAATACATGTAAAGAGAATGTATGTGCATTTTTTTATTATTGTTTTTTGGCGATGTCGATAGAACAGTGTACTATTATTTATAACTTGGTCATTAGAAAAATATTCAATCCGAATTTCTTTGAAAATGGAATAAAAATTTTAGTCAACAAAAAAGAGACTACATTTTATAAGGTCGAAAATTTTTCGTCAACAATTTTGGCGAAATTAGTAACGCGCCATCCCCGGATATGGAAGTTGTTTCGAATCCCGGTAGTAGTCAAAATATTTTTTCGATAATTTGATTTTTCTGTATGACTTTTCTAACTGATTAATAAAAATTTATTTAAATTTCGTTGTGAAATTGCAACTTCACAATAATAATTAAAATGTGTTTTCTTTAATATCATATACATTTAATTAATACAGTACCAACATCTCGGAAAATGGGTTGGTACCATCTGACCAACTATATCACCACGCGCGCTCATTGGTCAAATGACATAGCGCGCGCTTCCCCGGCGTCTTATTTCCTGTAACGCATTTCCGTCCTTTTTAACGAAATCACTGCCACAGATTTCATGAAAGTGAGAGGAAAGATTTTACACGTCAAAAAAACATGTTTGCTCTTAATATTTGGGTTATTATAGTGTAATCGGTAGTGCACTCTACCGTTAATACAAAATTCCGGTGTCTAGCTATATATCAGCGGATACATTTTTTGTATATTTTTCTATATAATGTAATCAAGGAGCTATATTTTCATAATCAATAAGCTATTTAATGATTATATTCACAATAGAATATAATCATTTAAAATTAACAAATCGTAAATTGCGTGTACATAGGGTTCTAAATTCTCGTAGCAACTTTTTACCAGTGCCGCATCGTGGTAAATATATTACACATTTTTAATTTCAAGACTCTTTCGTAGTAAGTGCATATTTCTTATCTTTTCAAATTGGCAATACTAGCCAAAAAAAAAATCTTTTTTGTGGCAAGAATCTACCATAAATCAAATAAATAAACTGTTGATTTTGACAGCGGAAAAGGAATTATTAAATTAATCGAATATGTTGCCACTAATAAAATTTAACTCAACTCATTTGCTGATTGGTCTTTGAAAAATTAAATTTTTGTGTGTAAGAGGTACTTAACATATAAGTATTTAAAAAAAACAGTGCAATTACTTATAAATATTAATAAAGATACTAGCCGTAAACCCGTGAAAAATCACGGGACATAATTAAATTATTACTAATTGCAACCCGTCAAAAATGACGAAACATTGGTTTGCATCTTTGTTAAACCCTATTTTATATTTGTAGTAACTTTGTGGTGCTCCACCGAGAGCCGGCCGTAGTAACATGCGTTGAACGGTTCGGGTTTGGAGGCCCGGGGTTAAAGCTCCATCGCCAGTTTAATTTCGTTTTTTTTAGCGGTGAATTCGAACAAAATTACGGGCGTTAAACGAAGTTACGGAGACAGGCGGACGTACAGACAATGAAATTATTATGTTTGATAAATGTCAAGACTATGTGGTGGCGCAAATTACCAATCAATTGCCAATTAATACACTCGAACAACAAGCCGAATATAGAAAATCTAGATACAAAATATATAATGTATGCAAGATTGTCATCATAATTGAGAATAATAAATAGTTGCATAAGTTGTTGTAATTAGCGGTGTTTGCGAAGTAATCATTCATACATACATATATTAGCAGATTCGGCAATCAGAATTCAATTACTGTTGTCAATTGTCGGCCATTGTAGCCAAGAAACTTTGTCTTTGTTTAAATGATTAATTGCACGGTGTGTGCGGAATGTTTTATTGTGTTAAGGCATTGTAATTATTCCGCTGAAGGTGTCAGAGGTGCCTCGAGACAAAACCATTGACCGCAATATGTGATTAGATAAAAAAAAATACGGTTTCAGCCCGCCGCCAATGTCACCGCTGGCCAACTGTTACAGAGAAATAATTCCTTCCCTGGATTAGTTGAGCAACCATTATGTGTAACGGTTATATCAATGCGAACAGCAACTTTCTCCCTGCACCACTTACCCATATAAAATAACAAATGTTTGTTTCTGTGTCACGTGGCGTCATGAAATAATGTTGGAATCATTAGGTACCGATACAATGCACACACATATATATGTGTCAACACAAATCGTATTTTTTTAGTAATCTACGAGTTGGGTGAAAATCGAACATTATATTAGGTCCTTACATATGAAATTGAGGTTTAGTATGGGAGGAACATAAAGCCGATTTTTTTTTATTATAATATACTTATTTAATCAAAGTATGTACCATTGCTATCTATGCACTTTTGCCATCTCATAGGTAGTTCATCGATCCCTTTACTAAAAAAACCATTCGGACGGGAATCAATAAAATCTTTGAAGGCGGTTTGGACTGCCCCATTGGAGTTGAATTTTTCCTTTGCAAGAAGTTATCCAAATTTCGAAAAAAATGGTAATCTGTTGGGGCAAGGTCCGGAGAGTACGGTGGATGTCTTAGACATTCCAACTGAAGCTCCTCTAATTTGGTAGCCGTCTGTTGTGCAGTGTGTGGTCTAGCGTTATCATGAAGCAGCAGTGGCCTAGAGCGATTAACCAGCCTCGGTTGTTTAGCAGCTAGCTTTTCAATCATGGTTTGCAGTTGCTGACAATAGACATCTGCCGTAATCGTCTGGCCAGATTTAAGATAGCTATAGTGAACGACACCAGCACTAGTCCACCAAATGCTCACAAGTAACTTTTTTGGAGTCAATTTTCGCTTGGGGCATGGTTTGGCTGGTTCGGCAGGGTTCAGCCATTGCGATGAGCGCTTCCGATTATCGGACAGGATCCACTTTTCATCACAGGTAATGATTCGATTTAAAATCCCTTCATTATTGTGCCGGTTGAGTAATGCAACGCAGCAGTCAACGCGCGTTTGTTGATTTGCTGCACTCAATTCGTGAGGTACCCACCTTTCAAGCTTTTTCACCTTACCAATTTGCTTCAAGTGGATTAAAACAGTTTTATCACTAACACCGCAGCCTGCAGCTAACTCGGATGTGGTTTGCGATGGCTCCGCTTCCACAATAGCCTTCAATTCTTCATTATCAACTTTGGTCTCCGGCCGTCCACGGGGCTTGTTTTGCAGGTCGAAATTTCCAGAACGAAAACGTTGGAACCAAAAACGCACTGTGTTTTCTTTTGCGGCACCGTCGCCATACACATCATTAATCCTTCGAGCCGTTTCTGCAGCACTGGTGCCACGGTGGAACTCGTACTCGTAAATAACGCGATATTTCAAGTTTTTCATTTTGTAAACTGAGTGACGCAAAGAAAAAAACAATTGAGGAAAAAACAAATGAATTATAATTTTCAAAACACAAATACATGAGTAAATAGCTGTATAAATTTGGATTTGGAATTCCTAACCAAAGAGAAGATATTTGAGATCAAATTTGACAGTACGGCAAAACGCCAATTTCATATGTAAGGACCTAATATGAGTATTTTAGTTTATTTTATTTTATAGGTCACACGATAAAAGCTGGCACAAACACATATATGCATTCCTTATTTATAGACTAAGAACCAGCGACCGCCTGACTTACGTTATGGTCTAAGTTTAAACCTGAAGTATTTTCTCTAGATGCATGTACACGAGAAAGCTTGGATATTATGACATTTGGGTTCGGGGGATTTTGTGTCACTTTTTGAACATCGTTAGTTCTACTACGTAACAAAAGATCATTTTTGTGTGACTTTTAATTATTTTTTTACAATGAAAAGTGATACATTTTTCTTTAAATTGGGTGAATATCTTTAAAAGAATATCTCTATTAAAATATTATTGAACAATTTTTATTAATCAATTAGAAAAGACACATAGAAATAATCAAATTAACGAAAAAATATTTTAAATGCCACCGGGACTCGAACCGCGGACCACAATTCTAATATAATATAATATATTATATAATTGGATAACGCGCCATTCCCGGATAGAATGGAGGTCCGTGGTTCGAGTCCCGGTGGCATTTAAAATATTTTTTCGTTAATTTCATTTTTTCTGTATGTCTTTTCTAATTGATTAATAAAAATTGTTTAATAATTCACAGAACTTTGTTCTGAAATTGCAACTTCACAATAAGAATTCTTGTTTCCTTTAAAATATTATTATTTTATTACAAGAAATTAGTGATGGTATTTTAACTGGTGACTCGCTGGTTTGGCAACTTATTTTTTTGCAATTCGACAGGCAACCATCGGTACTATACAACAATTAT
The DNA here is from genome assembly GCA_016648135.1 of Agrypnia vestita. Lineage (NCBI taxonomy): Eukaryota > Metazoa > Arthropoda > Insecta > Trichoptera > Phryganeidae > Agrypnia > Agrypnia vestita. The sequence continues at coordinate 9,854 of JADDOH010002034.1, read as the reverse complement.
ATCTTAGATATAAATCATCAATACAATCAGATACGAATCCCAAATAACTGTACCGAAAATAACCGGTTAAAATACGGGTTTACCATCACTACAAGAAATATGAAAACAATAAGGATATTTTGTCTTGTTGAAATGAAAAAGTATCACTTTTAACGTGTACAGTAGGTACTACTTGAATTACGAGAATAAAAACTTTAAACTCCAATATCTCAGAATGCATATTTTTGAAAAGTCAAATGAAAAAAAAGGTTAGAAAAAAACACCGACGTTGTATGTGAGAAGTTATGTTGAGGTACGTGCAGCATAGAAAAAGAATAGATGAAATTCAAAGTGATCGTACAGTTCATCAGAATATCACATCGGTTTCATATTTTCATGTGTAATATATTAACTATTTCTTAATATAATTTCAATTATAATTAAATGACACTATGCTTTTTAATCAATTTTTTGGGCATTTTTCTAATTAAAGTAACAGTAAATTTATATTAATTATTTTTATAAACTTTTAAGATTATTAAAAAAAATTATATCCATTTCAAGAAACCCAATAAACGCCCAAAATCGCTACCTTGAAACAGAATATAAATTTTTAAAAACATGTAATATCAAATCAAACAGTGCCGGATGGGGTAAGTGCATTTACTCGCTGCTAGTGATGGGACAAAAAAACAATTTATTGTTTAATTTTTTAAAAATAATTTAATAAAATTATAACTTAAAGTAGGTACCACTAGTTACAATTAATTATGTCTATACAAAAATATCTAGGGGGAAGTACAACAACATTGTGGATGCACTTTCCCCAGTATGACAAAATCATCAGTGAAGTGTAGCCTACTCCTATAAATCAAAATTCCTTTAAATATTAAACCAATATATACAAAACAAAATATTACTCAACTCAAGAGTACTCACCAAATTGTGTGTCTGTAATACAAGTTTTTGTGAAGTTGTAAATAATTTACGAAGCCACTCCCAAGTCGCAAGTCGAGATAAACCAGTGCTTAAAATTTTAATGCTAATAATATCGTAGACCGTGTTGCAGCTCTGTCTACTATATATGTCTCGTGCATTTAAATGATTTTAAAAAAGTCTTCTAAGATGGCACCACTGTAACATGATACGTATGCAAGGTAGAAGCATTAGAAGCACTTTCCCCATGTATGCACTTACTTACCCCGACTCATAGTTGATGTGTTCTACGCACGATTTTCCTACTCGCGGAATATATTTCTTCACTACGCATATTTGATATCGTACCGTAATCCTATGTGTGTTTCCATTCCGTTGAAGAAAGCCGCATCAAAATCTGTGCAGCCGATTTTAAGATGACAGACAGACATAAAGATGTTTCCTGTTATATAATTTGTATGTATAAATGTATCCACACAAATTCCTAACTCCGGGTCAATAATTTAGTATTATTAATATATTATATATATTTACACCCATTCACAACTATCCTATCGAAAATCAAATGTTTTTTTTTTTCAAATATTAATTATTATCACTGAGCTACCGAGTAAGGCAACATCAATCAAAAATTGTTATTAAAAAAAATTATAAAGTTAATCATTTTATTTTAAAAACATCAATGCATTAAAACCATAAATTAACAATCATATGGACATAATATATCGCTGACGTTTGATTAATCTAAACTTAGTTATTTATGATAACACTTTCACACAATTTTTTTACAACGGTACCTACTCACTTTCATTACGCCAAGTACTTTTCAACTCCTCAGGGCGACAGAACCATCGACGGTCGTGCGAACATAACCAAAATGTATATTTTCATCAGCTTTCTAGGTGTCGAGATGATTGAAGCAGAAAGAATTGCACGTCATTTATTTATTTGTTCACGCCCATAAAAATGTTATAATATACAAGGAAAACAATATCAATATCAATATATAAAACAATATGAGGCAGTACATAAAAGATATAAAATTACAAGGTCCTAGCATGTATTATAAAAAAATATTTCATAACTTGTCGCTAAAGGACCGTCTATTAGGGTCAACAATGGCCTGTTGACGGTCTGTACGTTAAAAAATATAAAAATTACATTCAAGAAGTAATCTAGGATTTTACAGTACTCTACACCTTTTACACTGAAATGACTACAAAGGTCTAGCACAATCTATCAGCTTCGCGAAATGTCTAGAACACGGGTCCCTATAAATACGCGGGCATCATACTGCGCAGTTCAGAGAGTTGTACAAGCAACAAGCCTACAGAAAGGCGAACTTTGCGGATTGACCAGAGACGAAAAACTAGCGATAGACATACGGCACAAGTGGTACTTAGTGTGAAACTGAGCGAAACGACCTGGCGACAGACAAAGTGCAGTGAAGTTTCTAGTAATAATTTGGTGCGAATAACGAAATTGATGTTAATGAAAGAACGGTGCTCCGATTAAATTCGGGTCCAGTGAATTAAATTAATTAATAACATTTTTATTAATTTTCAGTTTTTGTTTCAGTGTTTTTATGTGTGTGTGTGTGTGTGTGTGTTTGTGTTATGTGTGTGCATGTTTATGTGTGTGTGTGCGCGTGGGTGTGTGTGTGTATGTGTCTGTGTGTGTATGTGAGTGTGTGTGACCTTTTGCGAAATATCAGTAAGTCAAAATTTATGGATTTCGTGAAATAGAAAAGTAATACAAAATAAATGCGTCATATCTAATACTAAATATAATGCTGATAGTTGAAAATAATGTCAAACGACAGATACACACAAAACAAGTTGCTAAAAAAATATAATCGCCCATTGTCTGTGCGCCGTCGGCGAACATATAATACGGAAATACCGAAGATGGCTGAACCGCGACACTGCTAAGAGAGCTCACTTCACTTACCTATTTTATTTTCATACTGAGCTTCATTGTTAATAAAGCCAATATACTCTGGTTAAACCAAATGAATTTGTATTTAATATACAATGAAAAACCACAAAATTATAGCTCATTACAAAAGTGTTTATACAATAGATTAAGATTTAGTCATTTAAGCGCGGTAGCTCACAAAATGCCAAAAACATTTTTTTCAGTCAGATGCAATCCCTTAATACTGTATCTACTAGGGATGGGCGTTGAATGGACGGACTAGTTGAAATCAACCGTTGACGTTGCATCGACGCGTCGACCGTTTACGTTTATCGCATGGACTAGTTGAATTCGTAGACGGTGGACAGCGGACGCCGTGGTCGGTGGACGATTCGAGATTAACGCAATGCAAAGCAACGAGCGAGAGCAAGACAAAACGTCTCCGTTTATTTCTCTCTCATCTCTCGCTGTAAACTTGTAGATGCCATAGACGTCATAGACGACTCGACGGGTAATTTCATTTCAACTCTAAAGTACACTACCATAGAGTGCAGATCTGTGTACACGAACAATGACTAGAGATTTGAAATTTGAATACATGCGTAGGGCGAGATAGGCTTAATAAGCTATTATCTATTATATTTTACTTGATTTTTTGTGATGTCACGTGCGACGATTCGGTGAATTCCCAATTTTACGCTGTATAAAATAAAACAATTCTGTTTAATTATTTTATTTTTTATTGAACTATTATTAATTAACAGGCCGGCTAGATATTTTTCTAAAATCAATATTTTATTCGATCTATCTCGACTTCTTATATTTACCTGAAAAGGGATGCTAAAATTTAATTATTGTGTTATTTCCTTACTTTTCAACTTTAGCATATAAATGATAAACAAACTTGTAGGGAATAAAATTTTCTATACCTAACTATGGTCCTTATTCAGGAGTCCAACATTAATATTATATATGTAATATAATCTTGAATTTAGGTTTAATTAATTTTTATTATAAATTCCCTATTTTCAACTTTATAGATAAAAAAATAAATCTATTATAATTTTGTTACACCACTTTTTATTGGTTTTTTACATGTTTCGGGAACAATGTTCCTTTTCTCAAATTGAGCCTTAAACTAAAGTTGACAAATAATACAGATATATTTATTTATTAATAATGTCACCACAAAGTGAAAGTCTGACTTTGAAAGACGTATTCTTCAATAAATTTCTAGATAATAAATAAATGTAAAGGTTTATATCATTTTATTTCACTTGTATTGAAACGAATGAATTTTTCGTAATCGATTTGAGTTAGTGTAGTGATAGTCCAACGTTTTACAAAAAATAATACTCATAATCAAGGCAGGAATATAGTCCTGCTAGGTTATTATTGTTTTCCAAATAACCCTGTACACATGTAATAATGTGTATCTAATATATTTTTTTATACACACATTGCTTTGTACTTTATATTTTTAATTTTTATACTCATATTTTAATGCTTATACCCGATACTTTCACTGCTTATATATGTAGTTTATATTTATATTTTACTGCTTACACCTGATATTGTTGTGTATACCTACTTCTTTCTTTATTATATATAGAAAGAAGTATATAAAACAATATGTAAAAGCCTATAAACAAATAAATAATAAAATATTTCTTTTTACATATAAGCACAAGTAGCGGTTTTACTTTCCCCGAAACTATATTCCTTCGAACTTCTTTAAATTTAAAAAATTAACGTAATAAAAATAACCAACGGTTGTGCCGTCGAGCAGCGTCGCGTCAAACCGTAGACAGTTGACTATCGTCCCGATGTTTAGATAAACGTCCGCGACGTCCGCGTAACGAAGTTGACGCGTCAACTAGTTGACAAATTCAACTAGTTGACCGTCTCGTCGATGGATGGACGTGGACGGTCTCGTTTCGTCGACGGTAAATACGTCGACGACCCATCCCTACTTCCCACCCCTATCATTTTAAGCATTATCATAATTTAAATCTTTGAAATATTTATTATTTATCACATATTCTTGATCATTGTTTTTTACTTGTTTTTTTTTTACTAGCTTTGAGGAAACTTCACTGGTCATACTAAATGAATATTTTTTTGATATTATATACATTTTTTATTACATTGTACTGTATGTTTCCCAAAATAAAAAAAAAATAAAAATAAAAAAGCTTAAAGCACAAAGGATTTTTAAAGGAAGACAGTGCTAATGTAATACTTATTTGGTTCAAGCGAGATAAGGTATTATTATAAGCAGTTCAGATATTGGTTTGTTAAGCCGCAGCCCATGATGAATTGCAATAACATCAAAAAGCACATTTCGCCAGGAAACTAGCTAATGAAACAGAGCTTTGCACAAAGAAAAGGAGAGGACCTTTCCTTTAGAACCACCCAGTGGATGTGCCTTGACATGTAGACAGGTGTGTAAGGCATATGAGGATGCATTGCAAACATTGTTATCCTTACAATAAAGAATCACCGAAGATGAAGTCATGGGCTAGCACACTCTTGAGTATTTGAGTTTATGGTGATGCCTCTCATTACGCATTGACTACACTAAGTTAACGCAGTACGACAATATATACTGCGCCAGTTGCACTATCAGTATTAAGTAGCTTCCATGACGTGATGTACTCATTTTATCAGTGTATTTTATTATTAAGTCTCAACCATTGTAAATTGCTTAAATAAATTCAATGAAAACTGTCGGTTTCTATTGATAATACCTGCCGCCTGCTCACACCTATATATACTTACATATAATATCATCACTACATTTCGCGATAATCTAAGCAGGAGGTTATGGTCAGTCTTAGGGACGGTCGTACCCTCACAATCCTTCTGATTATTCATCCATTGCACACTACAACTAGTAGCTAACACACATCAAATCCCCTGAAATATCTTAATTTCAGATAATTATGGTTTAATAACAACACAATACAGACATCATCATACTCTGGTTAAAATGTTTTACTGGGTTTTTCTCCGTTTCTCTGTACCTGTCGAGTATCCACCTGCGGATGTGGAAAGATTAGTAAGCAATTAAAGAAAGTACCTAAAGCAATGAGTGAGTACGCATCGGTGGATGTGGATGGATTTTTAAGAATCCTTTCAAACTTCTTCTGTCCTGGTCCCCACTCCATCTTGGCAAGATGCAGGTTTCCCAATAGGGACCACGCATCTGGATGTTCATTATTAATCCTTAAAGCCTCCTTGAACCAATCACTGGCTTCGTAAATTTGTCCCTTGTCCCGAGCCATGCATCCTAACCTGCAATTTAAAAATATAATGCAATATGTACGTACCACATTAGAACCTCATTACAAGAAAACCCTGTTAATTCGCCATAATTCGAAAACTTTCAAAACCCACAAGTTCCAGAATGTTAATTTCATAGTAGATTAGCTCCGATAATTCGAAATCCCCAGTAATTCGTAATTTGAAATAATTTTTAGCCCCTTGCGCCATAAATCTACATATTTTGTGTTCCGTCTCGACGCCTGGAATCCATTATGAGAGAACAGCCTGCTGTTTCGGCACTTATACACGCGTTCCTACCCCCTCTGATTCCCTGTTTGCGACAATTTATTCCCGCTGGGATCCCTGTTTCCGGTTACGTCGGCGCAACGGTTTTTCTTTCATATAACGTCGTTGTTTCGCGCCATTTGCACGCGTTTAGACACGCCAACTTTTGTTGTGATTTTATTGTGTTTCTATTGCAACCTACCCCCTTAATTTTTGATCCCTAGGTTAACAAACATTAGACTATACAAATTTTTAACATAGTGCGACAGGACGTTGATATTTTAGTGTAAATCCCGTGACTTTCGTCAAACGATTTGTTAACAAGATGGCGGACGAGCAAGCTCCTTCGCCGGTATCCTCGAATGACGGATCTTCTTTCGAAGAACCGAGTCGAAAGAGACGCCGCGTAGCATACGACCTGCGTGTAGACCACCTGCTAAAACAGGTGACTGCTCTGACGGAGGCCTTGTTAGCGGGCGGCGCGGCTCCTGCATCAACAACGCCGCCAACGCCGGAACACGTGGCCGCGAGCGAGCCCAGCGTGGAGGACGCGAATGCGTCCTTTATTCAGCCGCCGCCGAGCCTCAGAAGGGCGAAGAATACGCTGGAGTTCGGCAAGCTCAGCACGGTCGTGAAGGAGCCGCCAGTACCGAGGGCGGACCCGAAGCGGATCGAACAGATCTCGAAGTTGCAACACTTCGATTCCGACGAGTGGTCAGGCGTTCGCTATGCGGAAACGCAGAGAACCTACGCGGCGACTCCCACATTTGTGGAATTGTCGGTGAACGACGACTTGAGAAGGATCGATAACGCGCCGACCCATACTGGCGTGCTGGAAAGATCGCTCGCCGCGCTTTCAAACGCCTTGCTCGCCCAGAGAGAGACCCTGAGAGACGGGATGCAATCGCTGGTGAATTGGGCATCCGAACCCGGCACGGATCTGTCCGCTTCGGCTCTCTTCGAGCGGATTCAGTCGATGTTCACCAGCGATGCTCCGTACAATAAGATTTCGGACGACATCCTGCAGATTGTGTGCGGCAGACGGGCAGAGTGTATACTGAACCGGAGAAAGGCCATATTGGAGGGCTTCAAAGACCCTTTCGAGCGAGAAGGTGCGGCCAAAATCCCTCCAAGCTCGGGATCCTTGTTCAATAGGGAAGAGCTATCGGCGTATATCCTAAAGAACGGGGGCCAGGAGAAGGTGATGGTCTCGCCCGCAACCCGAAACCTGGCCCAACCGTCAACATCTCAGCCCCAGCCGTCAACTTCTCGTCGAGCTCCGAACCAGGGATACCTCCAGTCCCGTAAGCCCTTTCTGCCGGAGCCGAGGAACAGGGAGCGAGGCCCAGGGAACCCGAACAGGAGACCTATCCGGAAGGCAGACCACGGCCGAAAACACGCTGGTGACCGTAGCCGTAGAGGTAGAAGATGACGCGAGGCTGAACAACCAGTTCTGGGGAGGACGCTTGAGGAGGTTCCAAAGCAAGTGGAAGGAGTTCGGGGCACCACCTATAGTGCTGAGAATCCTCAAGGGCGCGAGAATCCCCTTTGTGGCCAAACCTCCATTAGTCTTCCCCACCAGGCAGCTGTTGAGCAGCTTCAGCACGAAGGAGTCTCGAGACATGTCGAGTCACATTCAGGCCATGAAGATGTCAGGCGTGCTGGAAAGAGCAGATCATTCTCCGAGCTTCATCTCAAATCTGTTTCTAACTCCGAAGTCGGACAACTCCCTAAGGCCGATATTCAACCTGAAGGCGTTGAATGCCTTTGTGGAGGCGAAACCCTTCAAGCTGTTCAACCACCTTCGGGTCCCAGACTTCCTCCAGCCCAAAGATTGGTTGGTGAAAATCGACCTAACCCAGGCATACTTTCACCTACCAATAGCGGAATCGCACCGAAAGTTCCTGAGACTGTACTACCAAGGGGAACTTCTCCAGATGACCTGCCTGCCCTTTGGCCTGTCATCAGCCCCGAGAATGTTCGCAACGCTGTCAAACTGGCTAGCGGGACTCTTGCGGAAGAGAGGAATAAGGACCGTAGTCTACCTGGACGACTTCCTTCTGGCCAATCAGTCAAGGGACCTGCTAGCGACCCAGGCAGTAGAGACGGTCAATCTGTTCCAGCATCTGGGTTGGTGCATCAACCGCGACAAGTGTGTCCTTATACCTACCCAAAAGCTGGAGTTTCTGGGCATAACTTGGGACACCGAAGCCAACCAGAAGTCCCTCTCGGACCGCAAGTGCTCTGGCCTTCGCCAAGTACTGCGCCGCCCGATCGAGGCCGGCAGTTGCTCCCCCAAGCAGGTTCTAGGCCTCTTGGGGAGACTCAACTTCGCAAACTTCGCCACCCCTCGGGGTCGTTTGCATTGCCGAAGACTGCAGAGATTCAGCCGCCAGCTGCAGAGGCACGAGCCATCCAGACAAGTGGAGCTTCCTGCCGCGGTTCGGCAAGACCTAGAGTGGTGGTTGGAGGCCGTAGGCGAGTCCTGCCCAATACACGAAGCCCCCTTCTCCCACTTCCTGACTACAGACGCAGCGGACGCAGGTTGGGGCGGCCAGGTGGACGATAAGACGATATCAGGCCAGTGGACCCCAGAGCAGATGCGGTGGCATTCCAATCAGAAGGAAGCCTTCGCTGTGATCGCAGTGATCAGAGATCACGCTCACCTGCTAAGAGGAACGAAGACCCTACTGCAGACAGACAACAAGACAGCAGTGGCCTACATCAACAAGGAGGGGGGGACAAGATCATTGGGCCTTCTGAAGATAACTCGAGACCTCCTAGAGTTTATCGACCAGCAGGAAATATCTCTGACATTCCAGGGAGATACAACGGGATTGCGGACCGACTCTCTCGGGGGACACCACTCCCGGAATGGCACCTCCTGGAACCAGCGACATAGGAAATATTCCGAATATGGGGACGTCCTCAGATCGACCTCTTCGCATCGGCCACCGCCCATGTGGTGTCGCTAGACTCAACCGATTGCTCGGCCTCCTATCTCAACGCATTCAGTCAGCATTGGGATTACGAGCTGGCCTGGGTATTTCCGCCGCCGAATCTCGTCCCAAGAGTACTGGCGCACTTGAACCTGACAAGAGGCACCTTTCTCCTAGTTGTGCCAAGATGGGAGAAGACATTCTGGAGGGCCGATCTCAAACAACGAGCAAAGGGAGGGCCAATAAGCGTAAGAGATCTGAAGAGCGTCCTGATCGATACGTCGACAGGGTTTCCCCCACCGAGGGTGTCGGACCTCCAACTGGAAGTTTGGAGAATAGCAGTGGGTGGGAACAGGCTATAGCGGATTGGAGCCAGGAGGAACAGCAGCTGTTCAGATCTGGCTGGAGAGGCTCAACGCTGAACACCTACAAGCCGGCCTGGGATAGGTGGCAGCGATGGTGTACCACGCATTCTGTCCAACCTCATAACACTCCCCCTGCAACAGTGGCAAGATATCTGGCCAACCTGTT
>JADDOH010002033.1:0-72667 GCA_016648135.1 Agrypnia vestita | reverse complement strand
TGTATATCGTCAGGAGACGTTTCAATAGTATCATCATCATCATCTTCATTAGCGGTGTTCCAGTCACATATAGTCAGGAGGCGTTCTGATAGTATCCTCATCATCACTAGCGGTGTTCCAGATATATATCGTCGGGAGGCGTTGCGATAGTATCATCATCATCATCGTCATCACTAGCGGCGGTTCAGCTTTATATCGTCAGGAGGCGTTTCGATAGTATCATCAACATCATCATCATTAGCAGTGTCCCAGTTACATATTGTCAGGAGACGTTTCAATAGCGTCATCATCATCACCATCATTAGCAGCGTCCCAGTTGTATGTAGTCAGGAGGCGTTTCGATAGTATCATCATCAACATCATCGTTAGCAGCGTCCCAGTTATATATTGTCAGGAGACGTTTCAATAGCATCATCATCATCACCATCATTAGCAGCGTCCCAGTTGTATGTAGTCAGGAGGCGTTTCGATAGTATCATCATCAACATCATCGTTAGCAGCGTCCCAGTTGTATATAGTCAGGAGGCGTTGCGATAGTATCTTCATCAACATCATCGTTAGCAGTGTCCCAGTTACATATAGTCAGGAGGTGTTTCAATAGTATCATCATCATCATCACCACTAGCAGTGTCCCAGTTATATATAGTCAGCGGGCGTTTCGATAGCATCATCATCATCATCATCATCATTAGCGGTGTTTCAGCTATATATCGTCAGGAGTCGTTACGATAGTATCATCACCATCATTAGCGGTGTTTCGGCTATATATAGTCAGGAGACGTTACGATAGTATCATCATCATCATCATCATCACTAGCGGTGGTTCAGCTATATATCGTCAGGAGGCGTTTCGATAGCATCATCATCATCATTAGCGGTGTCTCCGATATATATATCGTCAGGAAACGTTACGATAGTATCATCATCATCATCATCATCACTAGCGGCGGTTCAGCTAAATATCATCAGGTGACGTTTCGATAGTGACAACATCATCTTCATCAGTGATGGCAGGGTTCCAGTTACACATCAGTCGGAGATAATTAGGCAGATCCCATCATCATCGATGGCAGGATTCTAGCTGTACACCATTTGGAGAAAATACACCGACATCCCTGGCCAGGGGCTAGGCATATCCCTACTGTCCAGATCCACCTTTCCATCTACTAATACGAGGGGTCATGGCCTCGTGAAACCACATGGCAACCAACCATTACAAGTATTTATTTATGTATTGTATATGTAAGTATATGTATGTATATTATATTTTATTAGTATGTATCTATTCGTACGTAGTGTATGAGGGGGCTCTTCACGGGTGGCACAACACCCGTGCGGATGTCTTCCCTCGTCTGGAATGGATTGAACGTATTGATGCATATCAGATTATAATAAGTACTACCTGGGAGGGTGGTTGCAGTCACTGTAGTGTCGCGAATGGCCAATGGGCTGCAGTTGCTCACAGGCGAGGGTTGGGGAGCCTAGGAAACTCCCCTTCCCCACTCGCATATTTTTGACTTGACAGGTGGCCCGGGACCATCTTTACAGTAGCTTCAGTATATATACCGTAGTTTAACTTAGTTTAACCTGGAGGAGTTGGAATTCGGGGGGCAAACTGGCTCTGAGCCCGGACGCCAGACACTGACGCGAGGGATGGTGCGGTACTTTGCACAGAAGAGGCCCAACATGAAAAGGCGCATCCAGGCTCAGGTCAACGTATCCGGAACTCGTGTCGGGAGAAGGAAGATGGGATCAGTCACCGATGAGCCTTTGGGTACGGAGGGGCCGAATTTAAAGCAACCACATTTTCCGCGTACACATACATTTACACATACCTTCTACAAACCCCTTATCCATTAGAACCCAACGTACCACTAGAATGAGACATAGGGCCAGATACAGGTGACGGAACTTAGGCCGGCTAGTAAATAAACGTAACAATGTAATTGATATAAAGATAATGCAGAGTAAATATAAAAGATCGTAGGGAATAAGCACAGCGAGATAACGGCGGAAGATAAAATTATTAATCAGCGAGGGCGTCGAAGGCGGAATCATCCATAGGAGCGGCTACGAAGGACTCGAGGGCTTTCAGGGAATCTATGTACTCTATATGTGCATGCGCATGTGATAACGGCACGTCACTAACCTTTCCAGTGGATGGCGGTCGATCCCATACAGGTAGGACAATGGGGGATCGAGCGGAGAGGGCATGGAAGCAGAGGATCGCGCACTCTGGAAGCGCAGCTACACCAGATGCAGTGGTTTCAGTCCGTAGGAATGATAGGTAAATAATATAGGGCCACGGAACATAGTATGTTTAGCAATTGCACCGTAGGGCTTAATTGACGTGCTAGGTAGTTTTGTTTGCGTTTCCATGAACATTCACGAACTTCATACCCCAGTATTTAATTTAAGTTTAGCTTGCGATAGGGTTACCACAAAACCAATTCATCCCCTATAGTTCGAAACAAAAAATTACACAACGTGAACTGGGGAGGTCTTGAATAAAGCGAGGGTGTTTGGAAATACTACGTTAAAAACCGTAGAGCCTTCATCCGACGTAGATAGATAGCTTGTTTGCCTCTAACAAGGCGTAAACTCAGTTAGGAGTAGGATCGTGCTGAAAGGCGAAGAAGAGGAGCCATCACAACATCGATCTTATAGTACAAATTCGTTGTTAACCGTTGGAAGACCTTTACAAATTCACTAAATTATTAAATAAAATCACAATATCGGCGTTTGAAACACTATTTCCGTGATTATTTTAACCTTTTACTCTGCGGCGACGGCGGCCATTTAAAACTTGTGCGATTTCGCCGGCTATAAATAAATATATAATAATAAACGGCAATAAACGCTGGAACCATCCACACAACACGGAAGCTTACTTGCCGCGAGACATTTTACACTTCGTACCCATAATATCAATAACTATGCAAATCCTGCGTCAATTTCCGGACTATTTACACGACAAAACCCGAGCGGTGTCCTTTTGCAATTCATACCGATGACAGCCCCGTAAAAAGATGCCGTCGGCGCGCGCATCGCACGCCGAGAGAGATGCGCGCGCAGGCAGACTAGCCTGGCGCAAAATGGCGGAACCATTATCAAAGATAAAATATCAAAAGATCTATGACAATACTCAAGTCCACCCAGCTCCCAGTCTATCGTGGAAAAATAATCATGCGAGCAGACAAACGATCTTTATTATTAGGACACCATTCAAGGTTGGTGCTACCCGAACCCAACACACTGGGGTGGCCTTCCGCCGGTCGGTCGTACGGTCATTGCTTCTAGGAGTACAGAATAACGAAGATGTCAACAAGTTTTGAAAATAACGCCGCAATAAATGAAATAAAAATTTGCCAATCTCAACTTACGTAATAAAGAAATCAGATTACACAATCGTTAAAACATCACACGCAAGCTAAATGTAATTCTTGTGGGCAAATGCGACTGATTCACAAATTGGCCTTACCGAATCAAGATAAGCGATCTGTATAGGTTTTTTCATATAAGCTTTCAATTGAGTTAGTGTGGGTACAGTAACGAAACTATGCATTGTACCCGCACTAACTCAATTGCAAGCTTATATTTAAAGATCTATACCCGATGTTGCCCGAGTAATAGATTTAGTTTTAAAAAAATGTGATAGGAGGATGCCATTGTTCTGCAAAACCTCTAAATGATAACAATGTTTCCAGGCATTTAACCAGGCAGGAAGTGGATGGGATATCCAGGAGAGTGGCGGAGAATGAATATACATAATAGTATCATCAAAGTAAAATCCAATTAGAAATGCTTGGTTCTTTTCTGTATGATTATTCATGTGTACGATTGAAGGTATGTATTTTCGGAATACAGTCTTATTATAGATAACATAATAATCGAGCAGGGTCTTTAAGAAGAATTATGCAAAATTTAAGTCAGATATGTCAAACGGAATAAATTTGTATAGAAAATATGTATATCAGGGGAGAGAGTGGATTAAAGGGGGAACAGGGTCATCTAGTAAAAGTTTGCAAAATTTCGGTCAGATCTGTTAAATGGTGTGGATTTGTATAGAGAACAGACAGACATTGAGTTTTATAGGCATAGATGTCTTACAGAGATGAAGCTATAGTAGGTATGTAAGTCTTTGGGTGTTTATAGGGCTTGTGACCTATCATATGGTTGGCTTAAGATATCGAAGGCACTGGCTTGCAATACCGTGTCCTGCTATTATGACTGTTCCTGACTATTCACCTCCCTGACTAATTACCCGACACCTCATTTTCATTCTTGCCTCCAAATATTATGCTTATGGCGGCTGTACATTAGTGGTTCCACTCTGCACTAAGTACTACAATGTAGTCCTTCATTATACTGAAGTGAACACTTCGTACGTTTGTAAGTGAACTGCACTTCAAACTAAACACTTCAAATTACATACTTCAAACTGCACACTTCAAATTGCACACTTCGAACTTCACAATTCACACTTCAAATACCACAGATCAAATTTTAAATTGAAGTCACTTTTAGTGAAGTAGAACGAATGAATATTTGCAATTTTTAGCAATGCATTATCGGATTTTTTGGGAAGTTGATGTAGATAAAACGACTTTTTGAAATCACACCCCCTGTCGTCAAAAATAATAGTTGGAGGATTTAATGTGGATAAAATCGCTGATTATCTGTGTAGTACTTCATGTTAGGGATGGGTCGTCCACGTCCGTCCATCGACGAGACGATCAACTAGTTGAATTCGTCAACTAGTCGACGCATCAACTTCGTTACGCGGACGCCGCGGACGTTCTATCTAAACATCGGGACGATGGTCAACTGTCTACGGTTCGACGCGACGCTGCTCGACGGCCAACCGTTGGCTATTTTTATTACGTTAATTTTTAAAATTTAAAGAAGTTCGAAGGAATATAGTTTCGGGGAAAGTAAAACCGCTACTTGTGCTTATATGTAAAAAGAAACATTTTATTATTTATTTGTTTACGCACATTATAGGCATATAATGTGCGTAATTGTTTTATATTCTTTCTATATATAATAAAGAAAGAAGTAGGTATACACAACAATATCAGGTGTAAGCAGTAAAATATAAATATAAACTACATATATAAGCAGTGAAAGTATTGGGTATAAGCATTAAAATATGAGTATAAAAATTAAAAATATAAATAAGTACAGAGCAGTAATGTGTGTATAAAAAAATATATTAGGTACATATCATTACATGTGTACAGGGTTATATGGAAAACATTAATAACCTCGCAGGACTATATTCCTGCCTTGATTATGAGTCGAAAGCTATCATGACCTAATATCAATAGTTATGGAGATATGCGACATCAAAGTTTGAATTTTTTCAATACATCTGACTTATTTTTTGGAAAACGTTGGACTATCACTACACTAACTTAAATCGATTACGAAAAATTCATTCGTTTCAATACAAGTTAAATAAAATGATAAAACCTTTACATTTGAGATGTTATCTTGAAATTTATTGAAGAATAAATCTTTCAAAGTCAGGCTTTCACTTTGTGGTGACATTATTAATAAATAAATATATCTGTATTATTTGTCAACTTTAGTTTAAGGCTCAATCTGAGAAAAGGAACATTGTTCCCGAAACATGTAAAAAATCAATAAAAAGTGGTGTAAACAAAATTATAATAGATTTATTTTTTTATCTATAAAATTGAAAATAGATCAACTAGTTGACGAATTCAACTAGTTGATCGTCTCGTCGATGGACGGACGTGGACGACCCATCCCTACTTCATGTAGCTCATTGAAGTAAATGATAATTTTTCAGCTACATGCACAACTTTTTTTCATGAAACGAATAAATGTAAAGATTATTTTAAAATACACTTAGATATTATTTAATGTATAGTGACAGTGTACACATATAAATGATTTAACATTCGAGTCACTTAAATAAGACATGAATCAGTATTTATATAATAATATATTTAAATTAAAACCACATTGATATTATTAACTCGACTGTTCGGGACATAAAACGAAAATTATTTTCACAATCGCATCCTAAATAGTTCAGTAAATTTGTGTTCCCATATATGTACTCCCATCCTTCGTTCCTCTATCCTAATCCTATCTCCCACTCCGCCCTTCCCGCCCCTTCTCAACATATTTTGGAACCATAAATTATTTCACATTGTCACACTTTGGTAATATCTTAACAATCATCAGTGAAAAGTTCATAATTGGCATAATTTACTATTTTTTTATCTTATCTTCTTCTTCTTCTTCATGTGCCCTGTCGGGTCTCTCCGACGTCGGCGATCATCTGGGAGAATGTCCAGGGCAGTGCGGAACAGCTCTTCCACGCTTCTTATCCTGGTCCACTCTCGGATGTTTCCAAGCCAGGAATGCCGCCTCCTTCCGACCCCTCTGCGACCCTCAATCTTCCCCTTCACGACGAGCTGAAGGATGGAGTATTTTTCGCCTCTCATTAAATGAACAAAATATGAAATTTTACGGAGCTTTACTATGTTGAGTAACTGTCTGTATTTGCTCTACGTAAAACTTCAACATTACTAGTCATGTCAGTCCAAGATATCCTTAACATTTTACGATGTATCCACATTTTGAAAGCCTCTAGGCGATTTAGAGTAGTCACCTTCAGCGTCCATGCTTCAACACCGTAAAGTAGAACTGACCATACATAGCATTTGATCAATCTCTGTCTGAGCTTCAAGTTTAAGTCGTCATTACAGAGTAGACCTTTCATCTTATTAAAAGATGCACGGGCTGTCTCTATTCTGCATTTGGTCTCCGTATCAGGGTCCAGATTGTCAGTAATAATACTGCCCAAATACTTAAACTGTTTTACTCTCTCAATGTTGACACCCTTTAATTGAAGGCACACATTTGGGTGATTCTCTCGGCTAAAACCATAAACTTGGTCTTGCTAATATTTACGTTTAGACCATAGTGTTCGCCAGCGGAATTAATTTTACTGAGCAGTTGTTGCAGGTCTTCAAGACTGTGTGGCTATCAACAACATCCGATATGCTGATGACACCGTTTTATCTTATATATAATGTTAATTTAAGATTTGCTGTTAACTTATCCTAAAAATAAATAAATAAATAGTTTCATTTATCAATTTTATTTTTCTGCGGGCCAGTATATTTTAACGTTTAATTTCTAGGTTAGAATGTACCTATAGTTGGAAATGTGTCAAACTCGAACGCATACACGGTGACGTATCGTATAATTGTTCTAAAACGATGCATGCAGTGTGCAACATTGATATTGCCAGTTAAAAATAACATAATCGCATGAAAAGTAACAGGAATGGGCGATAACCAATGACCATTAATGCTTTTAAGTTAGTTTTGTTTAATTGGCGTTCATTTTGAGAGCGACTTTGGAAGGTTAGTGCGGTGAAATGAACTATTATTATGAATGTGATTTTAGTGATGTTGAATTCGATTTATTATTATGACCGCTTTTAGTGATTATTCTAGGTATAGATCGATTGTAGTGATGATTAGTAATTAAGATTTAACTGTTAGTGATTTAGTTTCTGGTGTAGATACCAGTGAAAACTCGCTGAATAACGAAAAAAAAAAGTTATTGTCATTAGGTACAATCAGTCACAGTTATCTACGGTTATATTAACTGTTTAGTTTTCAACTAATTTAATAAATAATGTAGAATAATTAACCGTGAAAAAAATCAATACTATTCTATGGATCATCAGCGTGAACAAGAAATTTGGAAAATTTGAAATAAAGTATGCTATGTTAAAATACATAATAGAATAAAACGCGAGGTGAATTTCGTCACTCGGGAATGAGATTTCTCAACCGTGAAAACAAAATGAACTGAGGTTATATTTATTTTCTTCAGCTGCTCTCGAGGTCTTAACTTTATTCTCGGCATTTCTGAACTCCTGTAACAAACAATACTCGCTCGACACCATCATTGCTCATTTGGCATCCAACCCAATTTCCTAACATTAGCTCTCCGCGGTCTATCTATACTCCTGATACTTTATTTCCTAGGGAAGATGGTGCAAATCTTCTTTTCATTGAAATACTTTTTTTATTCTATCGTACTTTCGAGAAAGAAAAGTTGACCTACATTAAAAAACAGTGACATCAAAGTAAAAATGCTTGTATTTAATAAAAATAGATTTGTATATAATAAATATATGAAAAATTATTGGATAGAATTTCCAATCAAGTTTATTTATAAGCGCTATTTCCGGGGTGTGATTTTTCATGCAGCATTCTAGATTTTCTGTTTCCCTGCTAACAAAACACAATGTATTGCCGCCATCTCGCCGCGTCGCGTCGGGCCGGGCCGGGCCTGCGCCCACAAAAAGCTTTGAATGCCGAAAAAACCTCTTCGAAGAACGGTATTTCTGGATACAGCAAGTCTACGCCTGGTCCTGATGCTTGAAGAAGAAAAATCATGATAAGTGAAGAGAAATCTTCTTGAAGTATGATGATTGATGATTGTAATCTAGATGTAGTGGTACTGTACAGAAAATATGATAGATTATTCGTACAGTAGCCGGAAAACATCTTGAAAATTTTCGGAGTAGCGTGGGGAAGTATGCGAATGTATCATTCCACCAAAGAGACCCAAATTTTGTCTTCTGCGCATTCCCCCACTACGCCAAAAATTTTCAAGAAGTTTGCCGGCAACTGTATCAGTAATGAAATGTATAACCAATATCGTGGATTGTTTCAATGTATGTGCAAGTGACGAAGAGGCGAGGAAATAATGAAGAAAGTTTTATTATAATCCTCATCATCTTCTTCTTCCCCTTGTCCTATTCGGGTCGGGGACCCACTGCGTCGACAAGGCGCCTCCATTCGTCCTTGTCTTGCGTTGATTGTGCGGCCTCCGTCCATTGTGTCTGGGGCGGCCCACTGGACGTCTACCCTCAGGAATCGCACTCAGTATTTTCCTAGGAATTCGGTCTTTAGACATTCTTAGTACGTGCCCAAGCCACCTCAGATGCGGTTTTTCTGTGAAGAGTAGCAGTGGCTCAATGTTTAGATCATCTCGGATCGTCGACTTTCTTATTCGATCCTATTTCGTAAGCCGCGCCACTCCTATCAAGTACTTCGTTCCGGCAGCTTGGACTCTAGAGCGTGTTTATTCGATTAGCATCCATACCTGGTGATTGTTGAAGTTTTATCACGACAATTTATTTTAAGTCAAGAAGAAGAGTACAGAAAACACACAAGCAGTATACACAGGGTTATTTGTAAAACATTAATAACCTCGCAGGACTATATTCCTGCCTTGATTGTGAGTCGAAAATGTTCAAGCTATTATGACCTAATATCAATAGTTATGGAGATATGCGACATCAAAGTTTGCATTTTTTTTTCAATATTTCTGACTTATTTTTTGTAAAACGTTGGACTCTCATTACAGTAACTCATATCGATTACAAAAAATTTATTTGTTTCAATACAAGTTAAATAAAATGATAAAAACCCTGAAAAAATTCCAATTGGAATGTTTTCCAATTGGAATTCGAAGGTTTTTATTTTTTTATTTGACTTATTCTAAAGGGAATGAATTTTTCATATTCGATATAAGTTACTGTAATGATAGTCCAACGTTGTACAAAAAATAAGTCAGAAATATTGAAAAAAAAATGCAAACTTTGATGTCGCATATCTCCTTAACTATTGATGTTAGGTCATAATAGCTTGAACATTTTCGACTCATAATCAAGGCAGGAATATAGTCCTGCGAGGTTATTAATGTTTTTACAAATAACCCTGTGTATAATTGCACATACCGAAACGTAAAAAAAATGGCACAGACACTATATAGTATTAAGGAAAGATTTGTCCAGCAGGAGAACACTCGACACACCAGTCTTCCGAACAGATTAACCTGCCAGGTAGTACCCGCGCACGCTTTTATATGTTTTCAGCAGTGGTAGAGATGCATGCACATGCCCGTGAGATTTTTCCTAAAAATCAAGTCTCGAAATTTAACTTTTTTGAAATCTTGAGTCTGAACTCAAAAAATATCAGTCGGTCAATCTACTCGTAGAATTCATCTGGTTGTCTGGAATCAAAAATATATCTACTCCAGCGCCTGCAAGAACAGATTTGAAGTATGTGGATCATTTCCATGATAATGAAGACGTGGTATTTTACGATGACACCTTTCAACATAAAATAAAATAATCACTTCATACTGACGACACTTTGTTTCCGTTTTTATTTCAACACTCGATATTTTCGTTTTAACAAATCTTTCATTCATTCTATCTTCAGTCATTCTCGAACGATCTGGAATCATTCCTAGGGAGTAAAAGTGAAATAGACAATACAAAAATCTTTACAGACTAAGGCCCGGTTGTTTCAAGTTCGATCAAAGTAAGCGGTCGATTAAAGCATAGATTTTTACGAAAACGGATCGTCTGATTGGTGGAGAACGTAAAAATCTATGCTTTAAAAGAACGCTTACTTTAATCCAACTTGAAACAACCGGCCCTAACGCGTAAATGTCATCACTATTATCGCTATTGGCTTTACAACCCTTGGTCGTTCTTGATCTCCTCATTTTTTTATTACTAACCATTTCTGCACACTATTCTATATTCATCGTTTCCACGTTACACCACTACTGAGTTGTCCTATTTTAGTAAACCTTGAGACGCCAATCTCATACAAAGTAAAGCCACAGTATAATAAAGCTAATAAACTGTGGTAAAGTTAATTGTTGGAGCATCCACGCCAAAATTAATTATCTAAGACCGGCTAAAAGAAACGCAAGTAAATAATTATAAAAGGTACAGATACCCATGCTTGTTTTAAGCATGCTCATAAATGAGCATGCTCAAAGTTAACAATCAAAAACACATGCTTATTAGTGGCATCCTCTTGTCACAGAATAGCGAGGAACTCTAGTTCAAAACAGAAACATTGCAAACTGAAATAGAAAATTCAAGTGAACCAATAAATCAAAATAGTTCCCAAGTTTCCATCCGCACATTTTAGATTTTCGTTTTTATAATTTTTACAGTAAGATTTGAATCATTCGTGTCTTTTAATAAAGTTTCATAAACATTATTTCTTGCCATATTATTTTTACACAGCGGTGACCGAGTATTCCACAGACATTCGTGATTCCTATAATAAGTCATGAAAAGTAATGTTTTGTCATCTCCCCAACGCGCCATATTTGTTTCATCTGTCGCGGACTGAGAAGATCGCAATGATAATCGATACTAGCCGCGAATGACAATAGCATGCTCATAAGCAAGCCTGTTCACACATGCTCAAAAGATACCCCTTCTCATGGTGAATGACATTAGCATGCTCATAAATCAACCGGCGGTTGATTTTTGAGCGTGCTAGTAATGAGCAATGTGCGTACACACATGCCACTAATAAACAAGGGCTAAAGAAGGTCAATACTGCGCACGCTCATGTGGCACTAATAAGCATGTGTATCAGTACCTTAAAAAATATTTCCGACATGGTTAACTGCCTCCGCTATTCTCTGAAAAACAATATTGTATCGCTACAAGCTGCAAAATCTATCTATACCAAGTTCATGAGAAAATACTACAGATGTCTCTAGCATACTTAGTCAGATTTGGAATATATACCTACAGAACTTTAAAAAATTTGATATTGTACGGATGTTCATGATGAGTTGGTGACCGTTGCATTTTGAATACCAGTGTTTCCTAGCCTGTGGTCCGCGGATCCCTGGGGGTCCGCGAATATAAGTATGGAGTCCGCAGTCTCATTCTGGACTATTTAAATAGCGAAGACGAACAGTGACCATAGAAACGAAACAAATCACAGTGACAAACACCATAGAACATATGCTTTATCTATAATTCCTGCTAAATGACGTCACGACCAATCGTATCGCGTTTTAATGGAATCATATTTTTTAAGATTTTTGTTATAAAATTATGAATGAAAACATTATCCCACACCATCCATTAAAAATATAATTTATTTTTCTGAATATATTTAATATATTTTTTAATAGATCTCTGTAAAATGTGAAATAACATTTCTTCGCTTTTACAAGTCAAAAAAAATATTTTAAATGTTCTTAGGTTTTCGCGGCCACTCAGTATCTTCTGGTTTGTGTCCTCTGGGGTATTATGCCGTATTTTTACGACCTTTCTGGCCGACGTTTCGTATCCCATTGCAGGGTCCATAATCAGGGCTTAGCTGTTGGTGGAACACATCAGCCCTGATGATGGCCCCTGCAATGGGATCCGAAACGTCGGCCAGAAAGGTCGTAAAAACACGGCATAATACCCCAGAAGACACAAATCAGAAAATCATTAAAACCTTGCCGAAATTAGAAAAATATTTTTGTGAGGTTTTTTCTTTTTTTTTGACTTGTAGCAGAGTGAATGAATTTTAAATATTCCATATAAGTTATTGTAGTGGTAGTCCAACGTTTTTCAGAAAACAAAATATTGAAAAAAAAATGCAAACTTAAATATCGGTTATTTCCGTAACTGTCGATATCCAAAGGTAAAAGAACACTTTCTATTCAAAATTGAATTAGCAACATTTTTGCTACTAGCTACGATGCATCATGTATATCTCGAAGCAAAATATACGGGACGCTCTTATTTATGTACGCGTAGTCAGGACCTGTGTCAATCGTCATCACGTCAAAAATGACGAAGTGTACAATGTTACATGTCAAGTTAGGCCAAGACATTCTAGGGGATTAAAATCAAAAGCACAAAATCAATAGATGCAGTTTGGATACTCCTTTTTATCTTAAAAAAATTATTTAAAAAAGCCAGACCAGCAATTTACTTCTAAAAGATATTTAGATTCTAAAAAACACACAAAAATGCTTTCAAAGTCAGTTAGTTAACTGTGAAATTGACACTCTTTACGAGATAAATCCCCAATAATAATAATTTGAACGTCCTTCCGTAACTTTCTACTATGCAGTAGTTGATCTAAATTCTGTTTTCAAAATTAGTATGATTTCAAAATTGTTAGCTTTTATAATAAAATTAGAACTAGATTTTTTAAATGAAATTAAAACGAATCCATTACCATATCGCATATGTCATTGGTATTAATCGTTAATCAAAATATATAATTCTCTACTTCACAGTGTTCGTCAGTAACGCTACCAGATGGCTCAAATAATAATGATGTATGAGGTTATAAAAAGCAAAAAAGCTTAATTCTCAGTGATAAATGTCTTTTACGAGTACAACCAAAACACCTTTGCTGTTTTGATTGGAAAAACTTCGGTTACAAATTAAATTGTTAAAATATTAAAATTAAAACAATCCAAAAATTCTCCTCTTTCTTAAATTTTGCTCTTTAAACTAATAAACTCACTGCAAACAGTTATTTATGCCAGGAACACAGAATAGAGAGAAGTGAAGAAGAGACAACTCTGTTGGCTAACACTTGCCTCCACTAATTTCTTTACAAAATCTCTAAATAATTTTTTCAAATTCATTGTTTCGAAATTGAAAATTAATCGATCTTTTCAAAAAATAAAAATTCGGAAATAATAATTATTTTTTCAGAATTCTTTTCGCCCCCATTTGAAGTTTTCGACCTGACACATTGAAGACTCGGAACGATCGGGAGCGCAGAAATTGGCGGGTATGTTTATCAAGAACATTAGTTACTCTACTGAAGCACGCCGGCGCTAAAATCGCTACTTGACGTTTTCAAAACGAAGGTAATGAATGTAGCAAGTTATCTAATAGTTTCTAATGAATAAATTACAAATGCTTGTAATTTTTTGAGTTCCATTTATTATCCGTTTCTATCTTTGGAATCTTTGAATTCTCTATAAGGAATTTGAATGTTTTAATTCAAAAGACAATAAATTAATCAGCAGATTTATTATTCATTATAGGTTATGTGTGACATCTATTGACGGATATAAGCAAAATTAAATTAACTCGATGTAGTATTTTAGTTATAAGATCGTACAAAATTTTTCACCATACCAACATTTTTAACATACTATACATACACCAGGGGCGTGCATTGTTTACAAAAAATACTGTATTCTATAAATCTTGGGAAGCAAATATAAATTAAATAATCCAAGATCACACGAACGTACGATTTATTATTATAATTTTAGTAGTAGCCTTGTAGTAGTAGAAAAAATCTTTTATTTTAAATTTCAATCATAGCCAAGTTATAATTAAAAATACAGTGTGTTCAGTGAGTATTCGGTGACCGGTGTCGGAGCCTTTAATAGCATAAAATATGATCAATTTCATCGACAAAACACCCCCTAGGTACAGTTGCCGGCAAACTTCTTGAAATTTTTTGGCGTAGTGGGGGCGTAGAAGACAAAATTTGGGTCTCTTTGGTGGAATGGTACATGCACAAACTTCCCCCCACTACGCCGTAAAATTTAAAGATGTTTGCCGGCTACTGTAAATGTCATTTTTCTCCAGCATAATGAAATGGAAATGGTGTGTCAATTTACTAATATCTACCCATGTAGAGGTCCTATAAATATCAATAAGGTCTCACTTGAAAGACAAAACAATAAGGATCAATATTACGTTAAGTATTTCACCAAAATTAAATAATAAATAACATGACATTAATGAGGGGAAACGAAATTGTTCTCCAACTCTTCGCGCTCTACCAATGCCGTACAATTTTATGGGACACTTCATACCGCGAATATAAAAATAAAATGATGTGAGGGCCAACAGCGTTCCTTAATATTGTTTTGCTTGGCTATGGAAGGCCCGATTATTTGAAATAAATTGTCAAATTCAGTTGTTGTCATTCGAGTGAAATTGACAAAAGATCCGTCAGACATTCGAAGATCGCATAGAATATCCATCCTTCTTTCTCTTTGCAGTAAATAATTTCGCACCCACCACCTTTTTCTCCTCTTACGTTTCGATAAACTAATAAATAGATACGCAGCTGTCATCATAACCTCATCGGGCGACATTTCCGCGACAAGTGATATGTGAGTCCCGTGTGTACACTAGGGTGGGCCAAAAAATTTTTTTTGTCATTTCTTAAGGGGCACATCGATAAAAAGGTGCCAAATGGTCTCAAATTAACACATGTAAAATATCATTACATTCTGATAAATCTTACTGCCTCCGGATTGATGACGATTTTTCTTTTTTTTTCGAAATATGTTCTCATTAGGATTCCAAACCAATAAACGTAACTTTCTTCAAGCATAGACAATGTATATCATGATTGCGAGTATGAGGGGTTAGTGGGTTCAGTGTGGGAGAGTCGAGGAACACCTAGAGCGTACGTGCGCCCTGTTCACGTATTTAGTCAGTATCAGTATAGCTCTGGCCGCAATTACTCGAGGTTGTGTCGGGCTCGTTTTCCTTATTTCTAGTATGGTTCGTACACGTCAAAAGCAGATATGTCCGTTGTTTGGTGATTCAAGTGATATTAAAAGTAATATTTCACCAACCTATGAAGATGTTATAAAGTTCTGAGTGGAATTGGCAAAAGATAAAACGTGATAATGAAACTAATAATGAACCCACTTACTTAGGAAATAGAGAATATTGTCGTTGCAAAAATTGAAGAAATATAGTCAAGAGCTTCTATTCCTATTATCCAAAAAAACGACGTTGAAAAGGTATCATCTGGAATTCAACAATCTTTGAAAAACTACCCTCAAATACCAAAGAAAAAATTAGAAGAATTTCGCCATACCAGTTAAATATTCTATGACATTTCGTATTGTAAGTGTAAGAATATTTACGAATTCATTTACATTTGCTCCAGCTTCTGGCACATTGAAATGTATAGGCCAAGCAATCACCGATTTTTTTTTGAAATCAGAAATATCTATGAAGTCTTTGGTGGCTGTTGCATATGATGGAACTAATGTGAACGTTGGTAAATATGGAGGTGTCATACATCTGCTTGAAAACAGATTAGGTAAACCGTTGCAGTGGATTATCTGCTTACTTCACATGAATGAAGTACCGTTTCGGCACTTATTTCTACATATTGATGGTGGCACATCGGGACCCAAAACATTTTCAGGGAGAATCGGTAAAGATCTAGAAGTATGAAAAAAAAAAGGCCCATTGTTCGATTTCAACGTATTTCAACAGAGTTACCCGAGTTTTCTGTTCAAGGTATTAGCACTGACCAAACATATATAAATAAATATTATACCTTATATTTATTCTGAATAGTCTTAGCGATTTCAACAGGCATGTTTCCTAAGGATTTAGTTAACAAATCGCCAAAATGTCTCACGCCCGATAGCTAACTCATCCTAATCGATTTCTGCGTTTGTATGTTTTAATGGAATCTCCTTCTAAAAACTTGGTAATTCTTGCTACGTATGTCGTCAAGGCTTACGCCCCAACATGGTTTGCTCTAAAAATTCACCCTTCCTATAAAGATCGAGCACGGCACCTGTTCAAACTCGTCACTGCAACAGGATATTTGTCCACAAAACCGAAAGCCATAATAGAATCTGTAATCCAATGAAACAGTTACTTCGCACACCCTGAAAATTTATCAATCGCAATGCGGACTGACTTGTTTCAACTAGGTACCTACTATAAAATTGGATGCATTGTCTTACACATATCTCATTGACTGGCAGGAGAATATATCCGATCCATCAATATTGAAATCCATACCTGACGAAAACATCCAACTGTTTGTCGTTCAAAAAGCAGAAAGAGAACTCCGCAAGAAAGCCGTTGAAAGGACAGTCAAGGCTGTGACAGAAGCTTCAGCCACATTGTGCAATAAATCTGAGAGAGAAGGCTTCACAAAAAACCAAATATTATCTCGGAAAGCCATGCCGAAATTCGATAATATGAAGGATTTTTCGGCTGTTTCAAACATTATAAAAAATAGTAATATTAATACCATTTTTGTAAACATTTACTTGTAATAAATAAATTTAACTCGTACAAGTATATTTCGTTTTATTATTTAACTTTTTATGCATTTTTAAACTTTTTAAATCTTGTTGCAAAGACTCGTTAAAAATAAGATTTTTTTCCAAAATATGTGTTCTTTAAAGTTAATCCGGAGGCAGAAGATGATATCCCATTGTAATGAAATTTTATTAGTATGCTAAAAACATCATTTAGCACCCTTTTCTTAATGTGCCTTATAGAAATATTTAAAAAAAAATTCTTCATACAACGGTGGCCCACCCTAGTGTACACGTCAAATGACCACGTCATTGTCCCCGAAACATGGGCGTAGATGTTGATGCGACATACCGCGAGGAATGTTTCGCGATTTGTCCCCTAGTGAATGTGGTTTTTCAGCACATATCAATGTAATTGAAAAAATATTGAAATTAAATATTTAAATGGCAGAATATTATGAATAATATTATGTTAATTATTGTGATTGATATTACGAGACATATCTCTTATTTAGGTTTCTTTTCAAAATATGTATATGCTTAGGAAAAAGTCATGCTTCTTGGTCTCACTGCACGCCACTGCCATATTATAAAACATCTGATATGATTCAGGTAAGATGTTGTGATTTACTTGTAATGAACATATTTGTTAATATTTTTTTGTATTTCGTTAAAGTTGTTCCCTTTATATTGTGCGTTGGCAATATGAAACTTATAAATGTTTTCATCTTGTTGCTATATTCCTAATCATGCTGATAATTTGTCCACAAAAATCTTGGCCAACAAAGGTGGACTAACTTGCATACTTACATACATTTCTCTCTTTCATTTTCTTTTGCGTGCATCGTATTTTATCGAATTTTGGCGATTAAGAGGCCCCAGTACATGAATTTCGTATTATTTGCTCTCGATTTTGTTCAATTTAACGTAAACTTATTAAATTATTTTGCAAAACCCATAGCTAACGGGTTTTTAATCAATTTTTTTATGATAGATCCATTTACTCTTGAAGCATTTCCTTAAAAAAATATGAACAAAAATATATCGTTATAACATCAAAAAAATTATAACCCTGAAATACTATTTTAATTTTCATGCAATAGATCTTTGATACACTTCATCTCGTATATTTTCAAATAAAGACCAAATATTTTATTTAAAAATTGATTTATACAGTTTGAAGAAGAAGTGGTGCTGTGCTATTCAGGTATCGTTTTAAAAAAGACAAAAATTAAACGTTCTGTTTCCTATATTGCAGTATCCAAAAACCATTGAAATATCGATTATTTTAATTAAATTTTACATGCGTACTAAGAAAATTTCACTGTCATTGATATAAAAATATTTAAAAAATTATACCTCATACTCAAGAAGTCGAATTAATTAAATCGTATTGTCTGAAATGCGCGGGCTCACCGCCGCCCAGCGTGCGCGCACGGGCATAATAATAGACTTGTCCCACGAACTTGTCATCCGCAATGCCACTGCAAACGATTCTACCAGGAACACAAAACAGTGAAGAGGTGTGAGTCTAGAACGCTGGCGTTTTGTGGTACACCTTGGCGGGGAGATATTTATTTAAACTTTGTTCTCTTGAGAACTTTTTACCTACACCTTATCAGTAGGCTAAGGGCCGGTTGTTTCAAGTTGGATTAAAGTAAGCGTTCTTTTAAAGCATAGATTTTTACGTTCTCCACCAATCAGACGATCCGTTTTCGTAAAAATCTATGCTTTAGTCGACCGCTTACTTTGATCGAACTTGAAACAACCGGGCCTAACTTTTGCTTGCTCATGGGCCGTAGGGGGCGACTGAACATTTAATTAAATGTTAAGTGGACATTTAAATAAAAAATAAACATTTACAAATTTTTTTGTTTAAATTTTAATTTTAACAAAAAAATGGATGTCTCACAGAGACGAAACTGTAGTTTTTTTATGGAAAGGTAGGTATAGAAGTCTTTTGGGTGTACATAGGACATATGTAAAGTGATCACTTAAGCCTACCATACGATAGGCCATAAGTCCTATGTACACCCAAAAGTCTTCTATACCTACTTTCCCATAAAAAACTACAGTTTCGACTCTGTGAGACATCTATAATAAACATTAATTGAATTGTATCTGTTTTAAGGATAGAAGGATTGTCTACAATATCAGGTAGATAAATAAATAACTGGCGAAGTTAGAATTCGGGTAACATAACGCTAGATAATTCGATTGATTGCTCATGCACTCCTGGTGCTAACTGACCCGATCACTGACTCCATGCACGCGTAAACGCGTGACTATTTTGACCGGTACCGCATCAAAGGACAATTAATTATAATTGGACAACGCTCCTAAGCTGTTATCATATTTCTTAAATCTTTGGTCCGAATTCAGAGTCAAATACTGTGATTTAAAGCAAAAAGTACGCCCTAAAAATGTTATTTTGTACTGAAAGTTATGCTTTAAGGCAGCCGTACTCAACCTGCGGCCCGCCAAGCTTTTACGTGCGGCCCGAAACCCATTAAATTTCAGGAACGTGATTAAAAAAATCTGGCATTTATAAGTTTTGAATATCTTGAAATACGCACGAACAAAAAGACAAGCTCCTGTCATTTTAAAACCGGCTATATCTATGGTTTAAGAACGAATTTGTTACAACCATAGATAGTTTAAACCGCAGAGTAATTTTTTACCCATTTTTTGTGATTCTCATATTCCACGTTCATCCATTACTGTCAGTAAAATTTTGCGTTCCAGTGTGTCGAATGCTTTTTTGAAATCTATAAATATTACTTTTTTCTCGTCCAAACTACTGTACTGTGTATACATGTTAGTGTTGCTCCTTACTAGAAATTCGTCATTTACAGTAAAAATATTAACAAAATTGGTATCTCCGGAAAAGAACTAAAATTGTTTGAAAGTTACATCTCGGACAGGAACCAAAGAGTTAGAATAAAAAACACTACAAGTAAACCTCTAGTCACTAAATTCGGAGTCCCCCAGGGTAGTATATTAGGGCCAATAATGTTCTTAATCTACATTAATGACATCTGTAATATACCCATTGATGGTAGTGTTATTTGTTTCGCCGATGACACTGTGCTGCAATTCCAAGCAAATACATGGTCGTCAGTATTTAAAAAATCTAAAAAGGATATATGTACTGTAAAAAAATGGCTAGACAGTAACACCTTAACACTTAATAATAATAAAACTAAATATATAACATCCAGCATAAATATAAATGGTCAACCATCGTCTGAACACAATATAAAAGTACACGGTTGCTCCAACTTCAACACTGAAATTTGTATATGTCCCTACATTGAACATACTGATCAAATTAAATATTTAGGTATTATAATCGATGCTCATCTCAAATGGAATCTCCACACACAACACATCTCAAACAAAATAAAAAAAATACTTTTTTTTTCTGCGTAATATTAGAAACTTTCTTAAAATTAAACTCCTAAAAATGATATACTTCGCAATCTGCCAATCAATTATAGAACACGGCATAACTGCATGGGGAGAAGCAACTATGAGTGCACTCCATCCAATTATTGCAACTCAAAAAATTGCTATGAAAGTAATTCTCAAAACCTCAATTTTAACAAGGACAGGTGAAATATTCAACAAATTCGACGTATTCGATATAAAACAAATTTATGCGAATACTACTCTTAAATACACATACAAACACAAAAATACACAGTTTAAACCAACTCAAACAATAATTACCACACGGTCAAACAAACTCAATCTACAAATCCCAAGGTTACATACCACGTATGGACAAAGGAGCTATAACTATTTTGGACCCAAATTACTTCATTGCATGCTTGACGAATTAAAACAATCCGGGCTAACCACAATTTACAACTCTAACATAAAATACAAAATATAACAGTGGATCCGAAACAAGGGGAGAGATAAAATAGGCACACTTACACAAACACAATATAACCTCATATATATGATATATTTTCTATTATGTTACTTTAAGCACTTTATTATCTATTTACTATGTTTTGAACCTACACAATATTGTTAAGTATGCCTGTCTCAACACAGATATTTCTAGTGAGACAGGCACAGTACAAACAAAATTTGATACTTAAAATTAAATAGAAATAAATAATTAAATAAAAATAAATACCTTTTTATTATTCAAATAATTCACACAATATTTTGAGTAAATCCAAATCTCTATACAAATCGATATTGTATTTTTACTCCCTTTCTTTTAATTCGTAGCATCTGCTTGTCGGCTTGTCTGCTTATCTGCCGAAAAAACTTTGGATCGATTTTTAACCCTTTTGCCGTGATTCAATCGAGTTAAACATTGCAGGCAGGCTCGTGGCGACGATAAAAATGATCTAACATATTTTCGTTTAAAAAAAATTAATTATAGTATAATTTTAGATTTTTTTCTAGACACGTTTCATTTTCAGTCAATCAATTATTACGTGATGGTAAACTCTTAATTTACAAAGAAAGGGAGTATAATAAAAACTTACGTATGGTTTCCTGCCACAATGTGGTCTAAGCAACTCTGGACGTTTATTCTTTTTATAATTTCGTCCCTTGTTACACCTGTAATAAGGTACTCATGAATCCGTACTCATAAATCATATTTTCGTATGCGTTTGTTAATCTATTATTTTTGTTAAGACGCTATACAAAAATATACGATGGATGTTAATTTTGAATTTTATTTTTTTCATTATTTTATTTTGAGTATATAGATATAATGAAAATAAATTTCATGTAGGAAGATAAAAGATTAGTAGGCATTACTATCAATCTGTTATAGTTAAATATATATTTGTTGATTAATCAATAGACGATACCCTAATCTTGAATCAATGAATACTTTTTTCCCTATAAGATTTTTTTTCGACATATCAGTATAATGTTGCGGCCCGCGTAACTTAGCAAACATATATATGTGGCCCGAAGACTGAAAAAGATTGAACACCGCTGCTTTAAGGCGTACCTACCTAAAATTTACCGTTCCCCTAAAAATCTTATTTTTAAAACAATTTTAATGATATTCGGCCGTATCCTAAAAATATAAATCATTGCTATCTCGCTATCTTGACAGTAATTTATAACATTGTAACGCCGTCAATTTTGATGTTTTTAAGTTTGACAGGTTTGGAATTAATAAATTCAACCAATCTGAAAGCTCTAAAACGTAAACAAACGTTAAGTTATCAATATATTATATATAAAAAGAAACCCGTGTTTCCCTACCCGGCAAGTTTTCTCCACAACCAGCCACAATCACCCACCGATGCTTATGGTGGTGGATAGCCCTTGGTGTCACGTCGAAAATATGCGAGTTTGGTGGGGGTGGATGTGCATTTCTTGAAAGTTTTGGAAGGAGAATTTTCTAGAAGTTTCGCGAAAGTTCTTTGATGATCCAGTGTACTAAAAATTTACGCGTGCGAAGCCGCGCGGGCACAGCTAGTTTATTTTTAATGTCTTTCAATTGTTCATCAACGACTACCAATATACGATTTGTATATAGAATGTCAATGAAAAATCGTTTTCATGATAGTTTATTTTATTTTACTCCAATAATTCAAACAAACAATAATTTTTATAACACTGAGTGTTGCGGTATTATTTTTCATGTTTCAAGCTCTCCAATTTAACATTATTGTAACGAGGCTAAAAAGAATCACGCAATCATGTTCCATTGACAGTTCTGAAATGATCACAATACTACCGAAGATTCCAGAACGGCCTAGCATAATCTACGGTTTACGAGAAACATCTCCAAAAGTCTGGAAAACTCGAGGAACTTCTCGAAAACGCGGGAAACGTCTCGGAATTTCAATATCAGAGCATTAGCGAATATAAATACGGCACACGGGAGTAAAGAGGAGTCAAGAGTTGTTTTGGGCGCGCGCGTCTGACAGCGATAATAGAAGCACGACCATAGACACGAGCGGGCATAGACGACATAAAAATATCTTATACATTTTTTTTGAACCAGAAACGCACCCTTTGTTAAAATACAGTGAATTGAGACCCACTGCATTCCCGGGATCGTTTTATGAGCGAAAACTCCCATATCGGTCCCACTCTTACGTCGCCAGAATGCTTTGTTTTCTCTAAATGTCATCTCCGTGCCAAGTAGTGCAAAGCAGCAAGGAGAGGCCCAACAAAACTCCATTCACTGTCCCACTCCCACCAAATCTTCTTAATTATGTAAAGGTACTGATACACATGCTTATTTTTGAGCATGCTCATTAGCATGCTCTAACAACTGTACACACTTGCTCATTATTAGCATGTTTATTTTAAGCATGCTCATGAATGAGCATGCTCAAAGCTAACAATCAAGCACACATGCTTATTACTGGCATGCTTTTGCCATAGAATAGAGACGCTCCTGTTCAAAATGGAATAGAAATTCAAGTGAAATAGAAAATTCAAGTGAAATAGAAAATTCAAGTGAACCAATAAATAAAAATAATTCCCGAGTTTCCACCCGTACATTTTTGATTTTCGTTTTTATAATTTTTATTGTAAGATTTGAATCATTCATGTATTTTAATAAAGTTTCATAAACATTATTTCGTGCTATATTATTTTTACATAGTGGTGACGGAGTATTCCACAGACATTCGTGATTCCTATAATAACTCACAAAAGTTGTGTTTTGTCATCTCCTCAACGCGCCATATTTGTTTCATTTGTTACGGGCTGAGAGGATCGCATTGACAATCGATACTAGCCGCGAATGACATTAGCATGCTCATAAGCAAGCCTGTTCACACATGCTCAAAAGATACCCCTTCTCGTGGTGAATGACATTAGAATGCTCATAAATCAACCGGCGGTTGATTTTGAGCGTGCTAGTAATGAGCATACTCATTACTATGCATGTGTATATATAGTACACACATGCTACTAAATAGCAATGGCTCAAGAAGCTCAATACTGCGCACGCTCACGTGAGCATGTGTATCACTACCTTAATTAAAACAAAGTACAAAATCAAAAATAGAAAGGTTAATCAGAAAATAAAGCACGCAGAAAAGAAAAACATAAAAAAGTAACCCATAAAAACCAAATTTTTACAATACTCTCTTTCTCATTTTCGGGTTTCGTGTCTACCAGATGCGTCGGAGTATTTTCATACAACTTACTGAGTTGTATGAAAATACCATTAAAAATTTGAAAAATCCAAAATTACACTATAATTATTAAATTTTTTTAACGAAAATTGGATAGAGCCTCTTGATCGTTGCCACGAGTCTGCTTGCAAAGTTTCAGCTCGATTGGATCACGGAAAAAGGGTTAAAAATCGATCCAAAAAACTTTCGGCAGACAACAGACAAGCAGACGCTACGAGCAATGTTCCCTGTAAGGTGTGCGCGTGTGCGCGCGCACACCTACCAAAATGTCTCCGCACACATGTTTTACCCTCCGCACAGTCAATATTATAAAATAAAGTTTCCTTTGCCAGATTTTAGTTTTGCTCGAATGCATGAAACAATACATGCACAATGAAATTTTCATTAAATTAATTACCTACTTTCTAGTGTTTTTGCTTTGGGGCATTGAATCTCCTAGGGCCGGTCCTCTAATGTATGTATTCCGTTAAAAAAAATTAAGTACAATAAAAATGCGACAAAATTCGGAGAAAGATTTTTTACGTAGTTAAAAATTTAATAAGAATAATTTTGAATAAAAGTGAAAAAACTACATTTTTATAAATGTTTCTTTTGAAAAAAACCACAACATACAAATATATAGATTCAATATAAATAAAAATAAAATTCTACAAGTTTAGTATTTAATATATTATATCAACGAATATTTTTTTTCTTTTTTATTTATTTCAAAAATGATCTTTGTTAATATTGTTATTATATTAAATCACTGTGATTAATAAATACCCTAAAAATATAAATTTTAATGACAAATTGTATGTGTGTTTATGGGCGGGGGGTATGGGTAATGTGGCACACTCCAATAAAGGAAGGACAAAAAAAAATTACTTACGACTTTAGTATTTCTACAATCTATATTTCTATATTCTATTTTGACACTAATACGACGACTTATTATTTATTAATAATTTGGCGAACGGTTTGCTAATTACTTCCTTTATATTGCTATATTATATACTCGTGGCGTCTGCTTGCTTGCGTCAACAAAAACTTTGGATCGATTTTTGACCCTTTTCCCGTGATCCAATCGAGTTAAAACTTGGCAAGCAGACTCGTGGCGACGATCAAGAAAATCTATCAAATTTTCGTTAAAAAAAAATTAATAATTATAGTATAATTTCGGATTTTTAGAAATTTTATTGTTTTTTTCAAATTGGAATCATTAGAAAAATTTGTTTAGCAACGGCGCGACGGCGTGGCGGCCCGATAACGTCGCGGAATATTTTCTAAATTTTAATTACTCCGTCGGTATAATAGGTACATCACTACGAATTTCGAAAATTTACAAAACAATTGGTTCACAGATGACAGCAAAATTGTTTTTTTTGGGAAAAAATCAAATAATAATTTATTTCTTTTAGATTTCTGTTTAGTTTTGAAGAATTCTACATTACTCAAATCTGATTCTGCCTAAATCATTTGACGCTGGAAATTAATAAGATACGATATTGATGATAATTGAATCTATCAAAATCTTGACATCTCAAAATATCTAACATTTTATAAATATATTAAATTTCTGTAAGTTTAGTGTTATGTTATATGTTTAAATTCGTCTTTAATTATTGTTATATTTTACAAAGAAAGGGAGTATAGTAAAAACTTGGTTTTTATGGGTTACTTTTTTTTACAACTCATTTCGATCTGTTTGATATAACAATAACCATTATGACAGAAAATACATTCGTTGCTAGCAAGAAAAGACCTAGTAATGATTATTATTTTTTGTTTAAATTTATTTATCTTTTGGGTGAAGGTGAACTAGGTAAAAAACAGTTCATTCATTAAGAATGGTAGATAAACAGTTCTAAAATATGTGACTTCGCTCCTAGAATATCGCTCGACACCACGTTTTTTACAAACAATACTTTTTATTTAAATTAGTTTCCATTTAGTCATTCGTATTCGAACATATTTCCATTCAAAGTTAATTGATAAAGTTGTTTCACAACCGAAGACGGAATCAATATTTCGCGAATCGAGGCGCCCCTCGCGTTAAAACATGTCAACTATTTATATAATAGAATTTAGAATATTTATATTTCGTATCTTCGACTTTCTGCGCTCCCGGTGACAACGAGCGACTGCAACGGCAGTAGTCACAACTTCCTCGTAAAATGAGCGGACGTCCGACGGGACACTGAAAATGTGCTTCTCACGTTTATGTATTCCTGGTACAATTGCTGGGACAGTGGCACATTCGATGAGGATGGGAAAACCATCATCGGACCAAGAGGGAGTTGAGTACCACGACTGACTGACGCCCCGACGAAGACAAGAATTTTCCTAAAATAATAATTAACGTTAATTAATTAATTACCTATAGGTTAATAATAAAAAAAACATTCACACTAACGTTTCAACAAAATAAATAGTCATTTATTTTATGATAGAGAGTAAAAATGATCAAATTAAAATAGAATTAAAAGAGGTTCAGGCATGTTGAGCGAATGAATGAATGAGGAAAAAATATGACGTAAGTATTGACGGCGTCAGAAAGCGAGGGCGACCACGGAAGACGTGATAGATACTGAAAGATGTCCTGTTAGGAGCGTCAACAATCGTCGAGTCTGTATGCGAAGGTGTGTCCAGGAGTCAGGATAGAAGAGTGTTCTCTGCCTACCCCGCAAGAAACGGCGGGATGGTAAGAAAATATTTTCCGCTAATTCTCGAATAAACATAAAAATTGTTTTATATTTAATTTAAAATGATGACAAAAAATAAAAATTAATTTGGAGGCGCCGGGTATCGATCCCGGTACCTCTCACATGCTAAGCGAGCGCTCTACCATCTGAGCTACGCCCCCCGAGTGAGCGATCGTGCCAAATTACCGTAAGCGTGATTCAGAAAGTAACGCACCCGTAACAACGTTCGTGGACCTTATTTAATACTTTTAACTTTTTGTTAATTGATTAAAAGTTAATAAAACTCGATCACTTTCTTTAGGTATCATATTTCATCATGTCAAATTTTTATAATCAATATATATATAACACGGGTTTCTTTATATATTAGGTCTTTACATATAAAATTGGCGTTTAGTATGGGAGGAACATAAAGCCGATTTTTTTTTATTATAATATATTTATTTAATCAAAGTATGTACCATTGCTATCTATGCACTTTTGCCATCTCATAGGTATTTCATCGATCCCTTTACTAAAAAAACCATTCGGAGGGGAATCAATAAAATCTTTGAAGGCGGTTTGGACTGCCCCATTGGAGTTGAATTTTTTCCTTTGCAAGAAGTTATCCAAATTTCGAAAAAAATGGTAATCTGTTGGGGCAAGGTCCGGAGAGTACGGTGGATGTCTTAGACATTCCAATTGAAGCTCCTCTAATTTGGTAGCCGTCTGTTGTGCAGTGTGTGGTCTAGCGTTATCATGAAGCAGCAGTGGCCTAGAGCGATTAACCAGCCTCGGTTGTTTAGCAGCTAGCTTTTCCATCATGGTTTGCAGTTGCTGACAATAGACATCTGCCGTAATCGTCTGGCCAGATTTAAGAAACTGTAGTGAACGACACCAGCACTAGTCCACCAAACGCTCACAAGTAACTTTTTTGGAGTCAATTTTCGCTTGGGGCATGGTTTGGCTGGTTCGGCAGGGTTCAGCCATTGCGATGAGCGCTTCCGATTATCGTACAGGATCCACTTTTCATCACAGGTAATGATTCGATTTAAAATCCCTTCATTATTGTGCCGGTTGAGTAATGCAACGCAGCAGTCAACGCGCGTTTGTTGATTTGCTTCACTCAATTCGTGAGGTACCCACCTTTCAAGCTTTTTCACCTTACCAATTTGCTTCAAGTGGATTAAAACAGTTTTATCACTAACACCGCAGCCTGCAGCTAACTCGGATGTGGTTTGCGATGGATCCGCTTCCACAATAGCCTTCAATTCTTCATTATCAACTTTGGTCTCCGGCCGTCCACGGGGCTTGTTCTGCAGGTCGAAATTTCCAGAACGAAAACGTTGGAACCAAAAACGCACTGTGTTTTCTTTTGCGGCACCGTCGCCATACACATCATTAATCCTTCGAGCCGTTTCTGCAGCACTGGTGCCACGGTGGAACTCGTACTCGTAAATAACGCGATATTTCAAGTTTTTCATTTTGTAAACTGAGTGACGCAAAGAAAAAAACAATTGAGGAAAAAACAAATGAATTATAATTTTCAAAACACAAATACATGAGTAAATAGCTGTATAAATTTGTATTTGAAATTCCTAACCAAAGAGAAGATATTTGAGATCAAATTTTCCAGTACGGCAAAACGCCAATTTCATATGTAAGGACCTTATATATATATATAAAGAAACCCGTGTTTCCCTATCCGCCAAGTTTTCTTCACAACCAGATACTACCACCACCTGGTGGTTATGGTGGTGAATAGCCCTTGGTGTCCCATTAAAAATGTGCGAGTTGGGTGGGGGTGGCTGAGCGTGGGTGGGAGTGGGAGACGAAAATGTGCATTCTAGCACCTTGTTTTGTTATGGGAAGGCCGCAAATACTTCAGATTGTTCCAGAATGGGCCCGCCGACTGTGTCGGTAAGTCTAGAAGGTTCCGGAAAAATCCGCTCTAGAAAGTTCTAGAAGATTAGCGAAAGTTCTATAAGGTTCCAGACAAAGTGACGGAGTGTATCTGTGACTCTATAAGGTTCCAGAACGTTTGATAAAGTTCTAGAATTCTCTGGAAAGAGAACGTCGTAGAAGATTCTTTATTCTTCTAAAGAATGTTCTCTTACGTTCCAAACAGTGTGGCGGAGAGTGACTGTGAGTCTAGAAGGTTCCAGAATGTTCATTAAGGTTCTCGAATGCTTTAGAAGGTTCTGGAAGGAGAAAGTTTAAAAAGGTTTTATAAGGTTCCAAACCGAGTGGCTGAGTTCATCGGTGAGTCTAAAAGTTTCTAGAAGATTAAGAGAAGATTCCAGAATGCTCTAGAAAGTTCTGGACGGAGAAAGTTTCAGAAAGTTCTATAAGGTTCCAAACTGAGTTGCAGAGTGTGTCAGTGAGTTTTAAAGGTTCTGGAAAGTTCTAGAGGGTTCGAGAATGTTCTAAAAAGTTCTGGAAGGATAAAGTTCTACAAGCTATCAGAAAGATCTATAAGGTTCCAAACTGAGTGGGGGAGTGCGTCGGTGGGTCTAGAGGTTCCAGAAAGAATTATAATGCTTTAGAAGGTTCTGGAAAGGGAAAGTTCTTGAAGATTTCAGGAAGTTCTATAAGATTTCGGAATGCTTTAGAAAGTTTGAGAAAGTTCTCTCTGATTGTGCGCTAAAATATCTGTTGATATTTTGGCAAAGCGAAGACGGTCCAGCAAGGCAATCCAATCACAGGTGCCGAAACCAGCAAAAAAGAGATGTCAACACAATTCTATGCTTACCGAATTATGGTCCCGCGCGAAGCCGGGCCAACCAGCTAGTGCAGCAAAAAAAAAATCGTGCGTGTACTCATTGTACGTGCGGTAGAAGTTATACTTCTTCGGCGTGATTGTGATCATTGATATATACACAATGGTTAAAAATGATATATTAATACAATAATACGATGTCTAGGGAGATGATAAATATAATTAATAACACTGTAATGCAGTTTAGTGATTGATATTTATTCTTGAAGTGGTACAAAGAATTTTTTTTTGGATTTTGTAACCTATTTTAATAAAATAACTATCTAAGAACACATTTAAAATAATGGAGGACGGATTTTCACAAGGAAAATACGGTAACCTACCGAAAATTTACCCTTCAATGTTGGATTCATTTTTCAGTTTTCAGGAATGAATTTCTACATTTGGGTACCATATAATATTTACAAAACCTTTTCCCTGACATTATGGACACACGTTACAAAAAAGGCGGCTTGTTTTGTAAAAAAACGAATGAACGTCATTACGTCAGATGACATAAAAAGACATGCCAAAAGTCACTTGCGAAAATAAGCGTTTTGGCGAGAGTTTAAAATCGAGATTTTCAAAATCGTTTTTTAATATTAATATGAAAAAAAAAATTAAATCATTAAATTAATATACATTTCAAAAGAAAATCTTTTTCATAAACGTATTTTCTAAAACAAAGTTAAGATATTTCTATTAAAAAAAAAAGTGAAATTACTCTATTGTCCAACTTCAAGAACGTAAAATTAGCCACAAGCCTTATTCCCCATTCAAGTGTCCCGTTAGACACCCTGAGGTTATTTTTTTACTTTAAAAACTAACTTTATGGTTTCGCATTTCCGCTACTTGCTGCGAGTGCAACTTCCGTTACAATTAAAATTTAAGAAGTATAACTTCAAAAAAACTCGTGTTTTATCACAACAAAGGCTTTATTTAAATACGCGTATTATCGGCGCCAGCGCACTGTCCGCTCGGAATTGTATAATATGTACAAAAATGTACGGGGATGTTAAAAATATATTTATGCCGCCAATCCTTCTTTATATATGCACTTTAGTATTTGTATGACAATATAGAAAATTAAGAAACAAGGTAAGGTAAGATAGGTAAAAAGGTTTATTAATGAATGAGTTAAGATTATTATTACGGTCGTTGGATATATGTAAGTGTTCAGCCTACACCTCTGCCATGGTAGGATGCTCTCCTGATGAAGCTGAATAAGACTTCAACGAAACGTCGAGATTTGCTTCTTTGTAAAATATACGGTCCGTATAAAATGTCTGTCTTACTGGACACTTAAAAAGGTTTATGTTTAAAAATCGAAGAACTCTAAATAAGGAATTTAAGAATCGAAGAAGTTTAAATGCGATGTTTTATTTGTTCAGTACTGGGTATTTTCGACTGTACTATCGTTTTTCGTGGTATAGAATATAGCAAAGAGGTCTAATAATACATATGAAAATTTTATTAAAAAATATTCATCGGTTTTTTAGATATTATGGCGAATTAGAGAAAATAATTATTTTTCAAGAAATCTTGGTTTTTTACCCGCTGTACGATAGATTAGATCTGAGTAGATTAGATTGTCCTTTGCGCGTTTTCCGCACAAAGGACAATCGAGAAGACAAATGTCATCCGTGTACAATGGATCTACAGATCATAAACAATCTTAATTTCTATATACTTACTTACTTCATACACAAGATAACGTATTTTCCTTGCCATTTTTGAAAGGTATACTTGTATATAGTTGGACCGTGAATTTCCCGAATCGTTGCATCATTCTTCAGTCAAGATATCCTTCGTTTTCCAGGACCTCCTCGGCATGCAATTTTGCCTTGAATGTTGAGATGCAGGACTTCTCTGGATGTCAGATGGTTTGTCTAAAATATTGTAATTTCCAGGTTTTAATTGTTTTAAGGATATATTTTTCCTTTCGCACCCGGATTTACATTATCAACTGTGCCTCTATTAATCCAGCTTATTCCAATTCCGCATTTCTACCGCATTCAACCTACTTTCATTTCTCTTTTGGCAATTCCAGGCTTCACTTCCATACATTAGGGTTGGCACTAGAACGCCATTATGTACCGCTAGTCTTGCTTCCATTGACAGATTCTTATTGGCCATAATTGCATTCAAAGCACCATTAACTTTGTTTCCCGCAGTCACTCTCCTTTCGATATCATTCTCAGCCTTGCCGTCTCTACTAAAGATATTTCCCAAATACACAAACTCGTTTGTGTATTTGTTTTTACTTGTTCCAAGCATTCATTGTTTACAATTACATCACACTTAGCGCTTGTTCAGACACAGCCGGTTCCCGCTGTGTCTTCAGTTTCAGAATCGCGTTTCAAAACATGCGATTTGTGTCATCTGTTCACACAGCCGCGGTTAATAAACAATTTGTGCGCGCGAAAATAAACGTCAGTTTGACAGTTCTGGTGTCGTTCTCCACCTTTGAATATCAGAGATATATTCGCTCATTACTTTGTTAACGACGGCCGTGTTGCATGGCAAGACACATAAATATCATTCTGTCAGTTCATTTTTGGTGAATAAATACCTACTTCTCTAAAATACTCTTTTTTTACACCATTTCCAAATATCTCCACCAACTCCTGCCAAGCTTGGTTCTTGGCATATTTGAGTAATCCTCACACTGAAGATCCCATATTAAAGGTCCTTTCTCCACTTCATCAATAAAAAACTCAGTGTCAAAGCGATCCATAAGCATAGAAAAGAGAATATAGAACCGTGCGGTGCCCGCAACGCGACTGAACGCTCTCGTAAGGCCCCATAGTAATAGGATCGTGCGGACGCCGTGCGGGTCTATTTTCTAGCGGTTGGGTTGCGGGCACCGCAGCGGTTCACTAACCGCACGGTTGTGTCTGAACGATCACATACAAATCTAGGTAAATGACACCCGCACGGATTTCATGCGATTCTGAAACGGCACGGTTCCCGCTGTGTCTGAACAAGCGCTTAGTCACTCTTTCGTCTCTCTCGAATACCATCACTTTCGATTTGCTGACATGCATGCATACATCGGACATCCTGTAAACCAGGCACTGCAGATCAGCTTCACTGTTAGCCACTAATACTGCGTCGTCTGCGTATAGTAGGCATGATATGGTGAGTCCGTCCATTTTCGCTCTAACTTCTACTTCCTTCAGTTCTTTCATACAATTATTCACATATAGGTTGAAAAGCCATGGTGACATTACGAATTCCTGTTTGACACCTTTTGTAATATCAAAATGATGTGAATGCCCCATTAATTCTCACGCAAGCACTACTTCCTTTGTACAGGGATGCAATTGTCTGTATGAGTTTACTCCTCACCCCGTATTCAGACAAAACCTTCCATAACTTTCGTCTTATCATTCTGTCATACGCTTTTTGGAGATCCACAAAGGCACAAAAAAGTTTTTGGTTCTTTGCCAAAAACTTTTCCGTCATCTGGCGCAATGAGAAAATCTGGTCCATGCATCCTCTTCCACTCATGAACGCTCCTTGTACATCCCACACCTTTTCTTTCCTTGTCAACCTCACTCTTTCTATCAAAATTCTCGCATACAGTTTGCAACAGAGCTCAATAGGCTAACGGCCAGGTAGCTCGCGCAGTCCATTCGCGACCATTTTCCTTTATATAGAGGCGTGATATCAGCTCTTTTCCAATCCTTAGGAGTGTAGCTGCCCTCTAAACATAGGTTGAATAGTCTATGTAGCCACGCGTCACTTCGAGACTTTTTAACTTCCTTCCAAAAGGCCTTGATATTCTCTTGGAATTTCTGAGTCACTTTAAGTCCCTCGTCCTTCCTCAAACGCTCCTTTCTTTCTTTCACTCCGTGCTTTACTTTTCTCTTACATACATTATATAAATCCTTTGTTTTTATATCCCCCATTTTAAATAATAACAAACGTGTCAAAAGAGTTGTGATTATGCAAAAAAATATCAAAAAAGTTTAAATTAAAACAAATTCTAAAAAAATTATGTAACTTCATATTTATTTCGTCACAGCAAAAATGTGACAGACAATAAAATAAATCCGTCTAACGTTATCGTTACGGTGCAACTTCACTTAACATGTCTTCGTGTTCATGCGCTCCTGGTAGCGATGAATATCCGATAGCGACGCAACGTCAGTGAAGGACCGGGATTTTTGCCGATCAGTGTGAAACGGGGTCTTTCTTTCCACATCTCCGTTCTTCTGTGCTCCTGGTAAACTTGACGGATTGATTCGCCTGTCCACTGACGGCCGCCGGCGAGTAAACTAGCGACGTGCGAGGCGGCGCGGCGTCAGGGGGATAGGGGACGATTCGGTCGACGGGTGAAATAAGCTCCTTCCTGTTTTCTGCGCTCTTGGTATACTTGACGGATTGATTCGCTTGCCCACTGACGGCCGCCGCCACCAGAGAAACGACGCCAAACTTCAACACAAAAACCAAAAAAAACAAGTTACCCATAAAAACCAAGTTTTTATTATACTCCCTTTCTCATTTCCTAGTTAAAACATGTTTAGCTCTTACCCTACGCGTTGAGCTCGAGTTGAGCGACGCTACAAAATTGATTATTAAAAAATTTCGTAAAATCCAAAAAATTATACCACAATTATTAATTTTTTTAACGAAAATTTGTTAGATCATTTTTATCGTCGCCACGAGTCTGCCCGCAAAGTTTCAGCTCGATTCGATCACGGGAAAAAGGTTAAAATTCGATCCAAAGTTTTTTCGTCAGACAAGCAAGCAAACGCTGCGAGCTAAAAGAAAGGAAGCAAAAAAGTCCCCTTAAAAACCAAGTTTTTACAAAACCCCATTCTCATTTTCGGGTGTCGTGTCTACCATATGCGTCGGAATTTTCATACAACTTACTGAATTGTATTAAAAAACCATTAAAAATTTGAAAAATCCAAAATTATACTATAATTATTATTTTTTAACGAAAATTTGATAGATCTTCTTGATCGTCGCCACGAGTCTACTTGCAAAGTTTCAGCTCGATTGAATTACGGCAAAAGGGTTAAAAATCAATCCAAAGTTTTTTCGTCAGATAAGCAGACAAGCAGACGCCACGAGTTAAAAAAAAGGAAGTAAAAACGAGCGAGCCGTACACTTACAGTAATCGAATATGATATATCATTTATATATGTGATGTGATATAATTTGACATTTGACATCTCTCAATTAAGAATATCAATTGAGCAGCGGCAGAAATTAACATAAAAATTTAAAAAAGCTAATACCTATATATTTATTAATTAGTAAATACAAATACAGAAAATGCACGTGCATTTATTTATTATTGAATTTTGCCGCACTAGGTAGGTAGGTACCTA
The DNA here is from genome assembly GCA_016648135.1 of Agrypnia vestita. NCBI lineage: Eukaryota > Metazoa > Arthropoda > Insecta > Trichoptera > Phryganeidae > Agrypnia > Agrypnia vestita. Next base: position 37,860 of record JADDOH010002033.1, on the reverse strand, counting down.
CTGAATATCTACATACGCTTCACACTTCACAGCATCTTAATCATTGTCTTAAATTTACCTTTTTAATGTGTTTTTGTCCTTTTAAACATAAATATTCAATTTGTACTATTTCATTATTGTAACCTAAATATGTAGGTCGGTGTGTTTTTAATTTTTTTGTTACAAAAACTGTCAATTCTAACATTTCTACTTTGACATTGTACCTACTTAAAGACAACGTATTATATCTACCAATATATTTTGTACAAATCGTCTCTATAAGAGAATATATTTATATCCCTATGTTAATTAATAGGCCCCTAATTAGGTCCATGAAAATATAAATAAATTAAAATCACTCGACAAAACAAAATATTATTTATAAAAAAAACTAATAATAGTCTATTTATTAAGAGGAATGAAGAGCAAATTAAATGAACTTATTAGCTGTAAAGCCGCAAATAATATACTAACTGAAACATGGTTAGATTCTACAATATACACAGCCAAATTGGGCCTGGAATTGTACAATGTTTACCGTTGCCACAAAACTCGATACTCATTGCGATTCCTAAAAACATTAATTCACGCCGAGTATATGCTAAAAATAATCATGTTGAACAGTTACTTTACTCTCAGGCGAGTAAAACAGTATTCAATTCAATATTTAAAATATTGGTGTCACTGCGACTTAAACAATAATATTATCATATAAAAAAAACTAATAATAAGTCTATACTATCAGAACGTAAGAGGAATGAAGAGCAAATTAAATGAACTTATTAGCTGTAAAGCCGCAAATAATACTACTAACTGAAACATGGTTAGATTCTACAATATACACAGCCAAATTGGGCCTGGAATTGTACAATGTTTACCGTTCAGACAGAAGCACCACAACCAGCCACAAAACTCGAGGCGGTGGCGTACTCATTGCGATTCCTAAAAACATTAATTCACGCCGAGTATATGCTAAAAATAATCATGTTGAACAGGTCTTCGTTACTTTACTCTCAGGCGAGAATAAAACATTAATTAGCTGTGCGTACATTCCTCCTTTCTCCGACGTTCAGTTGTATAGAAGTCACATCGAAGATCTTGAATATGTTATTATGAAAAGTCCATGCAAAAAATTACTCATTTTAGGCGATTATAACTTGCCACATATAAATTGGGACGTACTTGAACAACCACATCTAACTGAAAGCAGTCATGAAATCATGGCTATGATTAACTTTTTGGGCCTTTCACAAAAATATAATGTTAAGAACATCAACAATAGAATCCTGGACCTTATATTCACAAATGACCAAAACCTGGATCTAACCATAGCACTAGAACCCCTACTAACGATTGATCAAAATCATCCACCCCTATCATGTGTACATTAAAATACTGTAATGTACCTAGTAACAACCATCAGTGTAATATGGTCTTACATAACTTCAACAGGTGTGATTATTTAAAAGTAAACGATTCTCTTCGTAACATTGACTGGTCTTTTTTAAAACTCAATACTATAAATCAGAATATTGACAAACTTTATCAAATCTTATATGAAATAATTGACAAATATGTACCCCACTCATATAATCATCATAGTACCTACCCAAAATGGTTCGATAATACTTTAATCAACCTAATAGCGAAGAAAAAAATAGCACATCAAAATTACAGAGAAAGCGGATTAATATCTGATTACGAAACTTTCTCTTCCTTAAGATATATATGTAAACAATTATCAGATAAATTATTTAAACAATATATATTTCAAATCGAAACCCAGATGAAACTAAATATAAATAAATTCTGGCAATACACAAACTCTCTGAAAAGAGACGATTCAACCGTGCCTAGCACCATGCACTATAATAATGCCTTCACCAACAGCAAAAACGATATCTCTAACCTGTTCGCGGATCACTTCAAAAGTGTTTACGTGTGTGATAATTCCAACGAAACAATTCCCAACTTCTCATGCACGAACGAAGCACTCATACTACCCATTAGCTTTATTGAACATGAAATTTCAATTGAAATAATGAAGTTGGACATAAAAATAGCACCAGGCCCGGATCGAAAACCTCGAATATTTAAAAAAAAAATGTACTGAACTGTTGTACCCTTTATCCGTTATCTTTAACCAATCCATCCAGACCGGTTACTTCGCTGACATATTTAAACTTGCCTACATTACCCCAATCCACAAAAAAGGTGATAAATCTGATATAAAAAATTACAGACCCATTTGTATTTTATCTGTATTACCAAAACTTCTAGAAAAACTAGTTCTAAATAAAATCACTAACCCAATATGTCAAATCATCACTCATTCCCAGCATGGATTTATAAGCGATAGATCAACTTTGACAAACCTTACACTGTATACGACATTTATTTCTAAAAATCTAGACAATAGAGGGCAGGTGGATGCGATTTACACAGATTTCAGTAAAGCCTTGACACAGTCAGCCACAAGATCTTAATAGCAAAATTTTGGGAATCACAATAGATTCAAAATTAAACTATATAAGTCACATTAACAATATCTCCAACAAAGGAATGAAAATGCTTGGATTTATAATTCGCAATTCCCAAAACTTTAACAATCTTTCTACTTGCATACATCTATATAAATCCCTAGTTAGAAGTCAGTTAGAATACTGCAGCCCTCTATGGTCACCATATTACACCAGCCACATCCACACAATAGAAAAAGTACAATACAAATTTTTAAGATATTTAAACTATAGGTTACGTATCCCAATAGAGCAAATTAACTACAACTATCTTCTACGAACGTCAAGGCTAACGAAACTCTGTGATAGACGTATAATAGCTGACTTAATTTTTCTATTCAAAATAATTAATAGTAACAGATTGGATGCACCTGACCTCCTATCGCTTATTACAATCAACGTGCCACAAAGGCATACCCGTTCCCAAAATACTTATTTCTGCAACAAAACGAATACCGCGCACTTCCAACACTGTACGATTAACAGATTACTTACACTAGGCAACGAATACGCACACATATCGGATATCTTCAGTGTTACATTAGAGTGCTACCGTACTCATCTCAATAAATACTTCTTAGAGAAACAAGACAGTCCATTTTAGTTTCTAACTCGGTTGCTTCATAATTTCATAAATTGTAATTAATTCACCGTTTAACTTTTTGATATTATTGATAATTTATATTATTTCTTTTTTATACTTGTACTATTTTATATTTACTCTGTATTTAAATTTTATATCTTTGTTATTTTATTCTGACTTTTGTCACTATTACGCTTTTTATATTTACTCTGTATTTTATATCTTTAATCTTTGTTATCTTATACTTACTTTTATTTACTTTCTTAATTTATATTATAAATTATTTTTTCGTTTTATATCATAAATTACTTTGTCACTTTATATTATAATATGTATTTTGTGTAACATAAAATTACTTCTTAGAGAAATAAGGCAGTCCATTTTAGTTTCTAACTCTGTTGCTGCATTTCATAAATTGTAATTAATTCTCATTTGTTAACTTTTTTATACTATTGAATATATATTACTTCTTTTTAATACTTTTGTTATTGTATATTTACTCTGTAATTATTTATTTTTTTATCCCTGTTATTTTATGCTTACTTTTGACATTATTATGTTATTTTATATTAACACTGTATTCTACATATTTTATCTTTATTATCTTATGCTTACTTTTACTTACTCTCATTTTATATTATAAGGTAATTAGTACAACATCAAATTACTGTAATAGGTTTTGTAACCGTTGAAATAAATAAATATATAAATATATAATAAAATGCGATGAAATAATATACGATAAAGATATTAAATTAAAATTTTGTAAAATTGATGAAGGCGAACTGTTTTCATAATAATCGAGATAAGAAACTAATAAAACGTAAAATTCCGAATCAAAATTCACACAGCCAACAAAATACGAGTACATTTTGCTCTTACATTTGTATTATCAAAGTAACTAAAGACGAATGTGCCTTTTTACACAATACAAGAGCCTGACATTCCATTCTCGTTTATCCGAGAACCGAACCCATATTATATATTGTATAGAACTGCGATTATTTTAGTCAATTAAATGTTTTTATTTATTTTCATAGATGGCGGTAGTGTGCGGCCGTTAATTAAATTTCCCGCACAGGATGTGTCAGTATTGAAAGGATTTTATATCAGTTAAACACTACAGGAGAATTAATAAATTTATTTGTGAAGAACTTTACAGAGCAAAAATCAGAAACAAGCATCTTAGACCACTTCGTATTATTTATACCCTATTTCCTTTGTTCTCAAATTAATATAAACATTCTTTGTTTCGAAGGGATTTTTATGATGTTAATTTAAACAATTTAATGAGTTCAATGACCTAAAGGGCTAAACAGGTTAAAGGGTAAAGATTCATCTCTTTGTCTTCATATGGAATCCTCTAATCGAGGGACTAACATAAACAATGAGTTCATTGACAGGAATGGCTAACCTAAACAAAAAGGATTTGTATTAATATTCTAGTTCGAATAAGTTCCAAAATATTAGTGGTATAACACGTACAAATTGTATGAAAACTTTGAATAAACATTTAAAAATAATCACACAAACAACACAAAATTCGAGAATGCAAATCGTCGAGGACAGTTATCGTTCACATGACTGCAAAAAAAATTGAAGTATTTGTCGCATAGTTTCGAAGATATGATCCAAAATACGACAGAGTTACAGATGCCGGCAAACATGTTGAACATTTTTCGGCGAAGTGGGGGAGAGTTTGCGCATGTACCATTCCACCAACGAGACCCAAAATTTGTCTTCTGCGCATACCCCCACCACGCCGAAAAATGTCCAAGAAGTTTGCCGGCAACTGTACAACGTTCACGCGCTTGGCGCCGGCCACGCAGCATATATACGAAATCGGAGAGCCGGGACGCCGGGGGTGTGTCTTCGCTGTGATGGCACTTGCTGGACATTGATCGCTGTTAATTGACTTGTTGGTTAGGCAGATCTGCTCAGTGGCGGTCCGTCACACTTGCCCGCGCGGGCGGGCCCCGGGGGCGCGGCGGACCCCCGCGCGGTCCGAGGCCGCCCCTTCCCCGCGGCCGGCCATGTCTCGAGACCTTCCGTGTCCGTTTGGGAATTAGTTAGCTTAGCTCCGGATGTAACTTGTACGTTCAGTCTAGCGAAGGGATAAACTTCATTTCAAAATGAAGACTACAACACACACACGTTCACCAGTTTGAAGACTACAAAGTGTACACTACAATTGTAGTAAAAACTACTTGAAGTGAAGTAATTGTAGTACTACGAAATGAAGTGAAGTAAATGAAGTGAAGTAAGTGAAATGAAGTAATTGAAGTGATGTAAATGAAGTGAAGTAATTGTAATAATAATAAAGTGAAGTAATGAAATGAAGTAATAGTGAAGTAAATTTTTAAATGAAGGGAAGTAATTGTAATATTAATGAAGTGAAGTAATAGTGAAGTAAATTTTTAAATGAAATGAAGTATTTTTTTCCCAAATAGAAGTTTGGCGAGCTAAAAAAAAAGTTGTTACAGATTCCAGAGATTTCTTCGTTTACCTACATCAACTTCCCAAAAAATTCACGTAAAAAAATGCACTATTTAAAGTATGTTTCTCATACTTTCGATAACTTTGAAGTGTATGTACTTTGTAGTGTTCGCTTTGGAATGAAGTGTACTGTTTGAAGTTTATACTTTCAATAACTTTGGTGTTTGTAGTTTGTAGTGTGCACTACACATCAAAATGTGCGAAGTGTGCACTTCAATGTAGTGTACAGATGCCGGCAAACATGTTGAACATTTTTCGGCGAAGTGGGGGAGAGTTTGCGCATGTACCATTCCACCAACGAGACCCAAAATTTGTCTTCTGCGCATACCCCCACCACGCCGAAAAATGTCCAAGAAGTTTGCCGGCAACTGTAGTACTACATTGTAGTAGTGAGTACAGAGCGGACCCATCACTAGTTCAGTCACTTCCAGCGATGGGCGCCGCGCACTCGCGGATGCCTGCTTTTTGGTTTATTTTAAGGTACAGATGCGTATTTAGTGGCATACTAATGAGCTTGCAACTAATAAGCATGCCCTAAGCCTGCTTTTTGTTTTATTTTAAGGTACAGAGGCTTATTTAGTGGAATACTAATGAGCATGCCACTAATAAGCATGCCCTAACAACTGTACACACTTGCTCATTACTGGCATGCTTATTAGTGGCAAGCTCATAAATAAGCATGCCCAAAGCTAACAATCAAACACACATGCTTATTAGTGGCATGCTCTTGTCATACAATAGAGACGCTCTTGTTCAAAATGGAAACTGCAAACTGAAGTAGAAAATTCAAGTGAACCAATAAATAAATCCCGAGTTTCCATCCGCACCTTTTTAATTTTAGTTTTTATAATTTTTGTTGTAAGATTTGAATCATTCATGCCTATTGATAAAGTTTCATAAACATTTCTCACTATATTATTTTTCCACAGAGAATTCCACAGACATTCGTGATTCCTATAATAAGTCACGAAAAGTAATGTTTTATCATCTCCCCAAAGCGCCATATTTGTTTCATCTGTTGCGGACTGAGAAGATCGCATTGATAATACTAGCCGCGAAGCCCGCGAATGACATAAGCATGCTCATAATAAGCAAGCCTGTTCACACATGCTCCAAAGATACCCCTTCTCTATGGTGAATGACAGTGGCATGCTTATAAATCAACCGGCGGTTGATTTTTGAGCATGCCACTAGGTGGCATTCTCATTACTAGCAATGTGCGTACACACATGCCACTAATAAGCAAAGCCTAAAGAAGGTCGATACTGTGCATGCTCACGTGCCACTAAATAAGCATGTGTATCTGTAGCTTTACACATACTACCTAGGTCAGGGTTTCCCAAACTATGGGGCGCTACCCACTGGTGAGTCGCGACTAGGGCCTGCTCCGGACCCGTGGTGTACCTGTAGCCGGGTGAGGCAGACGCCGGAGCACATTCTCTGGAGCTGTGTTTTGTTGAGGGATGCGAGAGAGGAAATGATGGAAGATTTGGATGTTTTTATTTTTATTTTTATTTTCATTTATTGGTTTTCTTACAGCCATATAATTAATCAATATTGAAAAAAAACAATAATTGATGTACAGAGTTTTGGGCCAATTACAAGAAAACACATATATGCAATCGATAAAAAAGTAAGAAAAAACATGTCCAATAGTGAGTTTGTGTGAGTGTGTGTATTTGTGTGTTTATTTATTTATTTTGTTTTGGGAAAAAATTAACAGCAAAACAATCTTAAAAATTTTCCACTGAATTTAAAATTTTTAAAATTTACTTTAACATACATTAATAGCGAGTTCCAGATAGGAGCAATATATTAAACTCCGATCTGTTAAGCTGCGCTAGGAACCTGGAACTGTTCAGGGCGTTTTTGCGGGTGTGGGTCTCCAGGTGGGAAATCCTTCGGCGTTTCAACAGTGGTAATATATATTCTTGATTGCTTAATCTTGTTTTGCTCTTGAATCGTATGTGCCGGCCGTGGTGCGTGTGCGTAAGTCCATATTTCTATGTACTTATTTTTGTGTTGTCTGTTTAACCCAAAAGGGAGTTTTCTTTTCCTATACCTTCAAATGTCCCGACCTGTTTGCTCCTTACATCCTGTATATTTTTTGTGCCTTTATATTTACTGTTGAAATATTTTGGTGGTTTATGTATATTTTTAAATAATAAAGAAATGAACTGACGGGACAATGCGGGCAAAATTTTGAATGGCAGCCGTGCGGCCCAATTTTGCATTGCAGTGCTGGGTTGCACGGCTGCCTTTAGATTTAAAAAATGCCAACCTGACGGCGAATGAGTAGGACCGATATAGGAACTTTTGCTTATAAAACGGTCCTGGGTAAGCGGTGGGTCTGCCCTCATTGGTGGGTCGCGAGCGGATATTAGGTGGGTCGCAGTCACAACACCGCGCAATACGTCTCGTTTGAGACGTGTCGTGTTTACTATACATAACGAAGTGCATCCAGATATTATTGTAGTGTCTGCAATTTTCACTCATTTAACAGAGTTGAAAAATAACTTTAACGCCAACTTCGAAGAAGAAATAAAAATGTTCAACAGGATAAACTGGATTTTAAATCAATTTCATGACAACATACCGACTGAAATGTCAACAAAAGTAAGCGAAGAACTTATTGATTTATCAGAAGATACATCGCTGAAAAATACTTTTAATCGCAAGCAATTGGCAAAATTATGGCTTTCAGTTACTGACACTTATCCCTGCTTGTTTGACGAAGCGATGAAAGTCCTCCTCCCTTCATTACCTCATGTGAAGTGGAATTTCTGCCATGGTAGAAAGGTTAAGACTAAATAAAGAAATAGATTGGACGTATCGAATTCACTGCGATTAAAAGTGACTAAAATTGAAGTCAACGCTAATGCTGTTATGACTAAAAAAGGCAACAAATTCATCCTTCCCATTAAAATATCACATGTTAACATTTTTCGTAATGACAAATTTCGATTATATTTCGAGGTTTTTCTTTTTATCTTAATTGAACAGTCTTTCGTATGGTTCCAATATGAATTGGGAAAATGTGAGGCAGGAGGTGGGTTCCGAAATTATTTTTTTTGTGGGTCGCGGTCCTGTCAACTTTGGGAACCTCTGCCCTATGTACTTCTTATTTGCACTGTCTTTTTTTATTACAAACGAAAAAACGTTACCTAGGGGCCATTCAAGTATTACGTAAGCACCAAAGGGGGTGGGTCTTTGCTTTGCTTATTTTTGATGGAGATTACGTCAGCAATATTTATTTAATTACTTTTTCTGATGTTTGCAAAATTTGGAAACTATCAAGTCGAACATGTAAAACGTGTGGTCTTTATCGTAACCTCTGTCAAGTCATGAAAAAATCACTTCAAATAATACCCGACTAATATTCTCACTAAAATTTCTTTCGTTCCTGAGAGAAAGATGTTACGCATCGCTCGACTCGCTCATTTTTTTTCAAACCGATAGCGCTATAGAGCACGAAAAAATTACCCCCTTCAAAAATATAAAGACAAATTATACAGGTACATACTAATGACGATTAAAGTATTGAGTTGTAAGAATCTTCACTGATCATTGTCGATTATTCTATGGAGTTTCATAAAAATAATGAAATCTCATACGTACTTACAGAAATGTAACCTCGAATATTTAAGATAATTGGGGCAAACAAAAACTTAAAAAACGTGCGCATTTTCAAAAAAAGTCCAAGTGTTTGTTGTTTTATACCTATAACGGTTTCGTATTCAAAAGTTTCGAGTTGTCGAGTTTACAACTTTGACAGACGCATTGAATGTCGAATGAATGAACTAACTAACCATCACGCCGCTTCTGCGGGGATAGGCAGAGAGAATATAACGCCATATTCCACTATCTTGGCACACTACTTTTGCTTCTGCTACATTCATAAATCTTCTCATGCATGCTCTACGGTAGTTGAGGCTTTTAACATACTCTCCATCCATACATAACATACGCTCGAATACTTGTCGAATCTGATCATGCCAGGTCTTACGCGGACGCCCTCTATTCCTGTTACCTTCAACACTTGCCCTATATATTTTCTTAACCATTCTTTCGTCGCTCATACGCCAAACCATCTCAGCACTCCTTTCTTTATTCTGTCTATCACACTACAACCAGCATTACATTCACTTCTAATTTGTTCATTCCTCACTCTATCGACCAAAGATTTTCCATACAAGCGCCTTAGTGATCGCATTTCCACCGCATTCAGTCTACTTTCTCTGTCTTGCTTAATTTGACGGGTTCTTACTGGTCATAATTGAATGATGGTGTTTTTTGTTTAGAAAACGAATAACTGACAATTAGATAGTTACGTAATTTTTGCAAAAACAGCGACATTAACATGAAATCCTAAGGCCTTTTGACTTTTTTTGAAAATGCACACGTTTTTCGATTCGTCAAACTATACGTGTAGACGTATAGGCGTTTGCCCCATTGAATCGTAGGATTCAAGCCAATCAATATTTTCGAATCGTCGTGAGACGTCGACATTTATCTCTTGTTTTAGTTATTTTACAAAACAATAGTTACATTTGTTCTACTTCAAAAACAAATATCAATAATTTTACTACATTAAAGTCTTATCAATTATATTTATCATCTCCTTAGAAATCGTATTAACCAATGTTAGACTGACCTAAGATTATCAGGCTAATAATGTGAAAAGTCTTTTTATTTCAATAGAATAAATACCTCGCCAGTTTTCTGCGATCCTGGTTATAAAAGCGAATCACTGACTGAGCCATACGACGAACAGCAAAAATTCCTTTTTCGTATTTATTTATATTTATTTTTATTGCAACAAATAAACAAATAATTTTGATTAATTATTAAAAGAGGCTTGCTGCTTTGCACATTATGTATCATTTAAGTATTGACTCTGAATTCGGGCCTCAGTCTAACGAATCACAACACCTGTAAGGTTTACCTATAAAGTACCTATAAGGTACAGGTTTTATATAGTCTCCGATTTCAGAATTCTGAAAATGAAATATTTTTTCTTTCTGCATTCGCTGTTTTATTATTCAGTCATATCACTCTCCGAATAACATCTTCAGTCTTTTGTTTTTGACATTCTTCTGACATTCAGAGTATAATGAAACTCTCTTCAATATCTTGCCTTTGATTTGGCGTTTTTTAATACTGCCTAGTTTGAAGTTCGACATCTTGCATTAGACCTGGAATTAAAAATGTGAATTAACATCATATTAATGCTATCATATTCCTTTATCAAATTAGTAATACATTTGTTTTCCCGCCGTTTGTTTTTTCTTTGATATCGCTGTGTCTGCGACCATGAAGAAAATGCAAATTCGAGCTATTTTCGAATATAAGTTCCGTCGAGGCACTAATGCTGCACAGACGGCACGCAGTATCAACGACGTGTATGGACCAGATACCGCAAATTAACGCACGGTGCGTTTTTAGCTTGATGGCTTCTACAACGAGCCTCGTAGATAGCCTTGATAGTGATGAATTGAAAGCTATAGTGGAAAAGGATTCATCTTAAACTACGTCAGACAAACAGCCTTCAACGTAAGTAATAATTGATTCATTTGCGTCAAATTGGGAACTTATTGAAAGACAAAAGCAAACTCGCGTCGAGGCAAGCAATTTGTCGAGTCGGCACATAAAGGAAATTCTGAATCGGATTGATACTTATATGATGATGAAAATTGGATCCTGTATGATAATCGGAAACGTTCATCGCAATGATTGGACCTAGGAGGCAAGCAAACAGTGTCCCAAACCAAAATGAGTCAAAAGGAACTGCTTGTGATGAACCTACGCCGCATTATTCATTACAGTTCTTGAGATCTGGCACAACAATTACTGTAGAGGTATACTGTTAATAATTGAAAACAATGTTGGACAAGCTCGCTATCAACCGAGACTTGTCAAATGCGTCCATTACTTCTCCAGCACAACGTTCGTCCACAAACTTCACAACAGACCATCTTAATATCACAGGAGCTTTGACTGAAAACTCGTTTTTCTTTCAATAAAAGATCTTGTTGTAGACTCGTAATTCATTGGCATTGGTAACAATACGTTTTACAGAGATACGCGGATAACAAAGAACAATAGCGATCGGTCTTGATATAATGCAAAAAAGCCCTTTCACTCGCGCTGCTCGCCCTTATTATCCATTTACCCTCTCTGTCGTGCTCTGTCCCTTTCGCGCGTCGCGACATACGTTTCGCAGATCCAGTACAATATTGCATGCCGACTGTGCAGCATTAGTGCGCACGCACGTGCATTCGAAAAGAACGCGAATTTTCATTTTCTCCGTGGTCACAGACACAGCGATAAACAAACGGCGGGAAAAGAAACGAAAAACTAATTTATAAAAAGGAATGACAAATAAATTGGGAATTCCAAACATCAAACTGTAAACGAAAATTCATAGGATAATTATTACGTAATTTATGTTTACTTACTTTAATGATGAATAAATAAATAATCTTAACTTCTACAAAAAAATATCATTTTCACAAATATATTCATTCAATCAATCAAATATTTATTTCGTGGTGACCAAAAAATGAGGGGAGGATTCGAGCGAATATGCCTGGCGCTACAATCTGTCTATAATACCAGGAGCACAGATCCGCGAGCGGGTGGTTTGCCGGGACAAGTGTGTGAAATTTAATTCCGCGTTGGACCGTGGCGCTAGCGGCGCTCGAGACGCTGCGGCGGCGCCGGCTGAAACCTAAAACTGTAAAATTAAATTAAGTTCAATGAATAGCAGGCCTCGACGAATGATCTTATTCCTTCTGCTCTCCTAATAGTAAAAGAGTGTCGCTAGCCGTCGTCACTCCACTCCACTCGTCCTCCTCAATCGAGAGTTTAAAAGCACGTTTATAGTCAGTCCGTCAACTTATCTGGAGAATAAAGGAGGGCGTCCCAATCGTTGTGGTGCTGCCCATAGTCTAAAAATTATCTCATTTTTAGGGAATTTTTTGCAAATTCGTTTTTTCTTAAACAATTTATTAAGCAGTATACGACACGATAAAAAACAAAAAATGTAAACTAATGTACAAATAAATTCATCAAAATATACATTCGCAAAATACACGTCACCAAATGGCGTTTTTTCAAAATCAAAGAAAAATACAATTTTCAGAAAAATAAAACCAAACAATAATAATCCTTTTAGGCCGGCGCCACATTACGCAGATTTTCCGCCGCGTCTTTTCCGTTGCGCCAAATCGGCAAAGCAAATAGATCGACCGATCATCCGCGTAGTGTGTTTAATAAGCGCATATTGTATGGAAAGAAATGTAGCGATGTTCCGCGACAGAAGAAACGCGGCGGAAGATCCGCGCAGTGTGGCTCCCGTTTTATTCAGTGTCTCATATCTAATAATCTGACCTCCATGTTTAACTCAGTAACACCTAAGGATATCAATCGGTTTAAGGCCGTTGTATCAACTTGGTTTATAGTAATGTTTCGTTCAAAGCATAGATATTTTGCGTTTTCCACCGATCAAACAACTCACTCTCGTAAAAATCTATGCTTTAAATGAACTATTGCTACAAAGTTGATGCAACCAGTCTTTAATGTGCATAAACAAAAAAGTTTACTTTTGAAAAAAAAGATGTTTATACAAATGAACACGTTAGTTTCCCCTCCTGCATTGACAATTATGAAGCACTGACCTTTAGATACTGGTTTGAATACACCTTCGACATCTTCACTTTGCCAACATTTGTCTGCTGTGTGTAAGGTATGTATATATGTTTCATTTAGATATATGACTGGCCGCCGATTCAAAGAAGTTTCATTCTTCCTTAATTCATACAAGAATTTTGCTCTCATGGCACATATTAATTATATCATTGCGTTCTATAAGCACCTTATGGTTACTTTTAGTCTTTCGAAAACGAAAACCTAGCTTATGCAGTAATTTACGTAATATCTCACGACATCCTTGAAAATTTATGTTTTCTTTCAATACCTTTTGTAGTTTACTTAATCTAGGTAACTCTTTCTTAAAAGTACAAAAATCGTGTATCTTTCGTCTGATGACTCCCAAATCAAAGTCATCAATATCAATTTTTCCACTTATCCTTTTTCTTTTTTTTCCGGGTGTAGATATTTTAATGCCCATTTCCACGGCCGCTTTACCTTCTTTAACTATTTTGTAAATTGCCAATTGAGAAATACCTGAAGAAATTGTATAATAGTAAAATAAAAAACTAAGTATGGGAAAATCATTATAACTGCATGGCAGCACTAACCTGAAACGGCGGCAATACTGGGCAATACATCTTTGAACAAAATCAAACGGTATAATTGGGGCTTTTAGACGTTGTTCCTCTTCAAAAAACGTGTGCATTTTCAAGATTATTTCCCGAACACCGCTTTTAATGGTTTTTGGCATGGTGACAGTCTAAAATTTTCTTAAAAAACTATCGAAACAATCGTGAAACCCTCTGTAAACAAAGTCTGTCAAAGGTCTGTCAGCTGTAGATAATCCAATATGGCGTCGTTAGTTCCAAATTTGGCCATTCTTCAGATAAGTTAGACGGACTATAATAAACATTTTTTTACATCCGATCTGATTGATCCGTCCAATCGGACAAACTGCTGCTTCCTTCTGTTGATGTGATTCTCGCAAAAACACACCTCGTATAGGTTTCAATTTTAATTTCTCCCTCTACCGTCAGTCCATTTAACCAACAGACTTATCCATCACGTATTTTCCCTGCGGGGTAATTGGAAAGGATAGAACGCCACACAATTCTTCTTTGGCATAGCACTTTTATCCCTCCCACTTTGATACGTCTTTGATTCTCCTGCTCTTCCGTTGTTGCAAGCTTAGAAGGGCAGGGCAATCTTGCAATATTTTTTATATTTGCCCTCGCGGACTCCATCTGTCCATCTGTTCCTGCTGCCTTCAACACTTCATATATATTTTCTTTGCCATTCTCTCCTCGCTCGCACGTTCCGCATGACCAAACCATCTTCATTCTTCTCCATCCTCTATCGAACACAGATTTTCTATGTACGAGCTTGCGGGTGGGAGTGGGTGATGAAAATGTGCATTCTAGCACATTGTTTTGTTATGGGAAGGCGGCAAATGCTTCAGATTGTTTCAAAATAAAAATGCGTTTACTGTGTCGGTGAGTCAAGAAGGTTCCGGAAAAACCTGCTCTAGAAAGTTCTGGAAGGAGAAGGTTCTAGAAAATTCCCGAAAGTTCTATAAGGTTCTAAACTGAGTGGCGGAATGTGTCGGTGTGTCTAGAAGGTTCCTGTACATTCGAATTTCTTGAAAGTTCTGGAAGGAGAATGTTCTAGAAGGTTCGCGAAAGTTCTATGACGATCCAAACAGTGTTCTAAAAATCTACGCGTGCGAAGCCGCGTGGGCACAGCTAGTTTAATTAATATAAAGAAATGATTTAATTATCACATTGCGGGTGCTCGATGTACACGATAATCTTTTGCCTCCTGTTCCCCTAACACAAGAGGGCGACGTCAGGCGTCACATCACTCTCATTTGAGCGAGTTCATCTATCCATTAATCGTCAATCTCCTGATGGTTCATTTACTCCTGGTGTAATTTGGTCGATAGCCGTGTCTCGCGCATAACGCGCGCTTCGATTAACCCCACCCAACCAACCAACCAACTAACTAACTTACTTAGGCCCGGTTGTTTCAAATTCGATCAAAGTAAGCGTAGAGTTTAAACTGAAATTTTAGGTTCTCCACCAATCAGACGATCCGTTTTCGTAAAAATCTATGCTTTTATCGACCGCTTACTTTGATCGAACTTGAAACAACCGGGCCTTACTGAAAAGATGAGTGAGTGAGTTCTATCTTATCACTCACTTATCATATAAAACGTTCTTATTTGGTTAATATTAAAAAATACCCGATAATTGAATTGAGGCATGAAAGAAATTGATTTTTCCTGGTTGCATCCCACGTTCAACTGTTTATTATTTATTTATCTTTACCCAAACGTTAAAATTTTCAACGATTGAAACTCAGATTATGATAGCGTGAATGAAATTCAAAAATCGAGTATCACGTTCGAATAATAATAATCTTTTGTTTATTTTTCGATATTTTTTTACCCCCTTCAGTTTTTTTGATATCCATCCAAAATCGAAATTTTCCGTTTTTACTCCCTTTCTTTTAAATCGTAGGTAGCGTCTGCTTGTCTGCCGAAAAAACTTTGGATCGATTCTTAACCCTTTTCCCGTGATCCAATCGAGCTGAAACTTTGCGGGCAGACTCGTGGCGACGATAAAATTGATCTAACAATTTTTCGTTTAATTTTTTAAATTATAATAGTATAATTTTAGATTTTTCGAAATTTACATACAAATGCGAAAGGACCCCGACGCGTGGAGAAGACGCGAAACCTTTTTCAACTAGTCTGACTCGAGCCAAGAGTCCGATCAGACGGTTTCGCCGACGCCGTGCCCCCCTATACCAATTATTACGTTTTCAATATTCTATAATTTTAAGGATAATAATATACGTGAAATAGATTTTCCACATGAACTTAAAGCAGGAGGAATATGTTGATAGAATATCAAATTGGAAACAATACAAATGAGAAAAGGAATATAATAAAAACTTGGTTTTTATGGGTAAGGTTTTTTTAATAATTCGGTTAAAAAATCGTAGAGGTGCGATAACTTCCTACACGTAGCGTGCGTCAGGTTTATTGAAAAATTTTGTTCCGAATTGCGTATCCACGAAATGGCGTTCGTTTTAGAGTTTTTTTGCCGTTTTTTATACTTTTGTATGCTGCTCTGCGATGCGTTGACCAATTTCACAAGTAGATATCGCAATCGATAGAACACGAGTGCCGCTACCGAATGTGCTGAAAATAAATTTTGCGAAGTAATGCACTTCAGAATTAAATTCGCTTTCATTCGAATTCGATTTGTAGAGTTTTTACTTTCCAATCTTTTGGCGTTTCTACTTTTTTTCGCAAAGTTATAAGCAAAAACAGATTTACTTTACACCAAATCTGGAATTATTTTCAAACGATATATTTTTTTCTCCAAGATGCTAAGAACAGCGCTCGAAAGGCTGGGTTCCTGAATAATCACACTTGGGTGACGTCATTGTGATAAAGCAGTATTTAGTTAGCAAATTAGTCGTTCCTAAAAGCATCTATCCCTATACAGAAAAAAAGTTTGAATGACATCAAATGAAAAATTCTGCTTACAGGTCTTTTTCTTGCGCATAAGGAATTTATAATGAAGAGTTTGTTTTTATGGGTTAAATTATTTAAAAATTATTTTCACAATACTATATATAATAAATGTTTATACTTCGATTTTTAATTTTTAGTATAGGTACGTTGCATCATGATGAAGGGACCAAACATGCTGATAATTCAATAAATTAGTGGTTTATACAAATGAGTTCTTACGAATAAAATTATACAAATAATGTTACCGTCATTTTGTTGTTATCGAAAAAATGTATATTTTTGTCCTCACTGTTTTAAATCTCAAATAAATAAATAATAGAATAAAAGTGTCCAAGCGGGATTTCTGCTTGTCAAAACTTTAAAATGCCACATTTGGAACACTTTTTTTCTCCAATACTAATCACAATCGTTTTCTACTGTCAACGTATTAAACATCTTTTTGCATATACTTTCAGGAGTATTTACACTACCTATATCTATGTACGTGCTTCAGCCAATAGTTTATTTATGATTTAGGCTTAATTCAAAGCCAATACTTAGATGATTTAATGGTTAAGGTACGCCATAAAAGTGTTATTTTGTACTGAAAAAACCATAACTTTTAAATCGCTAAGTATTGATTCTGAATTCAAGCCTTAGGAGTGCATATTTTTTTTCACGAAAGCGTGGATATTGGAGACAAAGCGTTATAATTTTCAAGAAGCTCTTTTATTTTGCCTTGAGGTCCATTAAATAACATTTTTTTAACATTTTCGCATTGCGGCCGTATTTTTTATTTGATTGATTTGTAATCTAGCTGTTTTGTTTTAATTTGGCATGCATCTAACTTAAATTATACACATGTTGACTCGAAAATGCGAGAAATATATAAAATACATTTAGCATTTTTTTACCAACTAGATTTTATGTTCTCTCGATAACATTGACCGATTGCTAGTGAGGAAAAGCCCTGACTTGTTTGTTATCAAGGTTATCTGAATCGAAAAAATAAGTATAACACACATACGCAAAAAAATGAATGGTCACACTTTTATCAATGTTATCCGCGTCATTCATGCGCTCCTGATAGCGATGATCGACCAATGAGCTCTGAATAAAGCAAGATAAAAAAAGGTTGATAAGTAAAATAATAAATAATAAAAGCAATTTATTTTATGTTGCCAATGGCATATATTGTTTTAAGCCATGTATTCACTAGGGGACAAATTGTCCCTCAACAGCACGCGCGGCATAGCGTCTACGAGTCGTGCCCCGCCGCGCCGCGCTATGTCGCACAACATAGCGCGGCATTTCTACGTGCCGTGGCATGCGCACGGTACCCGATCGAGCTCACTGCAACATTACGCGGAGCGTCAGTACCACGTGGTATGTTTACAAGTGAATACGCATGCGCTGTATCTGTCAAGATGACAATGTGGGGAAACGAAATTGTTCTTGAACTCATCGAGCTGTATCGATCGAAGATCGCATAGAATATCCGTCCTTCTTTCTCTTTGCAGTAAATAACTTCGCATCCACCACCTTTTTCTCCTCTTACGTTTCGATAAACTCTTTAACATAAATAGATACATACGCAGCTGTCATAACCTCATAAGGCCACATTTCCGCGACGTGTGGAAAACAATAATTATTTGCAAAAAGGACCTTCTTTTTAATAATATTCAATTTACTACAATAAAACCTCGTTAATTTGAAATTGCGACCCAAAAAAAGATTTCGAATTGCGCGGAACCCCGTTTTCGCTAAATGACGAAGTGTAAATATATACCGCAGCTGTCATCATAACCTCATCGAGTGACATTTCCGCGACGAAATATGTGAGTCCCGGTGTGTACACGTCAAATGACCGCGTCATTGTCCCCGAAACATGAACGTAGATGTTCATGCGACATGCCGCGCGGAATGCTGCGCTATTTGTACCCTAGTGAATACATGGCTTTATGTTGACGTGTGACTCTTTTTATTTATTTATGAAGCCGTGCCATTCTTTTTACTCCCTTTCTTTTAATTCGTAGCGTCTGCTTGTCGTCTTGTCTGCTTATCTGACGAAAAAACTTTGGATCGATTTTTAACCCTTTTCCCGTGATCCATTCGAGCTGAAACTTTGCAAGCAGACTCGTGGATCAAGAAGATCTATCAAATTTTCGTTAAAAAAAATAAAATAATTATGGTATAATTTCGGATTTTTAAGGGCCCTGTACACATTGGCCCAACTTCGGCAGAGCCAACGTCTCGGCCAACCTCGCAAAATGGCGGACAGCGATTACACATTAGCCAACGTATCGGCCAACCTCGCTTTGGCTAGAGCGACAGGGGCGCACTGGCACTCTTGGGGGCCCTCGGCGAGAACTAGTGAAGAGGCCCCTGCATTTTATGGAGATGTGCAATATCAAAGTTTGCATTTCTTTATAAAGTTGAACTGTCATGAACTATCATCATTACAGTAACTTATGTAGATTACGAAAAATTTATTCGCTTTAATACAAGTCGAATAAAATGATAAAAACCTTGCGAAAATTGGAAAAAGTTTTTTTACAAGGTTTTTATCGTTTTATTTAAGTTTTATTGAAACAAATAAATTTTTCATAATCGATAAAAGTTACTGTAATGATAGTTCAACTTTTTGCAAAAAATAAGTCAGAAATATTGAAAAAAAATGCAATCTTTGATACTGCATATCTCCATAACTATTGATATTAGGTCATGATTGTTTGAACATTTAACATAGGCAGGAATCTATCGGCCATCTTATAATTTTCACATACATTGATTGAGCTACTTAACGTGGGTCAGGGGGCTATGTGCAAGCAATTTCAAATACGTGGCTTCAAAGCCGTAGCTGCAAGTAGGCCTATTTTATATCTATATCAAAGGTATAAGTTAAATATGTAATTGACAAATACTATGTATACTGGAAATAATCACGCTATTTATTCAAGGATTAATATTAAGCTCTTTAAAACATTAATTTATCCTTTAGTACCTACACTAAACCATCATTTTTTTCTTAAGTTCATCGATAATGAAAATTAAATTGCCACTTCATCGATAATTAAATTCTTACTTAAATTAATGCTTAATTATATTTATAAACAAAAGATTAGACATTAACTCCTGATTCAAAGTTGATCTAAGCCTATTTTTTATTTTGAAAATATTTGCTCAAAAGTAACAAGGAAGAGTTATTTTCTGGTTTGTGTCTTCTGGCCGATGTTTCGGATCCCATTGCAGGGTCCATCATCAGGGCTGATGTGTATACGGCATAGTACCCCAGAAGACCCAAACCAGAAGATTCTGAGTGGCCGTGGAAACCTAATAACATTCTTAGGGATTGGTTAATATAAACTTATAAGCTATGTAAAGATTAGTAAAGAGCCCTGATTGAGATAATTCAGAAACAACATAAAAAGCGCACGCTAAACATCTAAAACCCTTTTTCTCACTAAATAGTGAACATAATTCTTTTCTTGCAATTCTAATTTATAATCCTCACTCTTTTCTACATCATGATTCAGCTTTGGCTTATCTTGTTCATTTTTGTCATTTTCATCCCATTCAGTCTTTATGAAAGTCTCATATTGGTCTACAAACTGCTTCAGCTCAATTACTAAATAACTTCTGTCAACTTTAGACAGTTTAGCAATACAACATAGAACTTCGCACGGCAAAATTCAACTTATGTGATTTCTTGGAATTTTTTGGGGTCCAGCCAGGAACGGTCCATTAAAAGGTGGTACCAAAGTATAAACGGTAACCCGGGATTTATTTCTGAAGCTTTCGATGCTCTTAGACTAAAATCTTCTTCCACTGAATATAAAATTGTTTCGAACTTAGCGCTCGATGAAATGGCTATCAGAAAGCACATCGAATATGACGGAGAAAATTATTACGGGTACGTAGATATGGGTACCGATATCAACGATGATGATCTTGCGGTAGCAAAAGATGCTTTAGTGTTTTTTTTGACTGCCATAAATTCGAATTTCAAACTCCCATTAGCATATTTTAAGTGGAAGGAACTAACGGTCAATAGCGTGCATCTTTGATAAATCGATGTTTAGAAAAAGTTCATGCAGCTGGCGTAGAAGTAGTTTCATTAACTTTTAATGGCTGTCCCGTTAACATATCAATGGCAAAAATTCTAGGATGCTCATTTGACTATGATAATTTAAAGCCAACTTTTAAGCATCCATCTACAAAACAAGAAATTGTAATTTCTTTGGACGCATATCATATGTTAAAATTAATAAGAAATTGTTTTGAGAGTAAAAAAGTTATCATAGAAAACGAAAATAATGAAATCAATTGGAATTTTCTGGAATAGTAAACTCTCTTTAAGAAAAAGAAAACATGCATTTCGGTAACAAATTGCGGCGGCAACATATTAAATGTCATAATCAAAAATTAAATTAAAGTATGCAAGTCGATTATTTAGTGATAGTGTAGCGCCATGATTGCTTTAAGAAACCAATTTGTGTTGAAAATAAAGATTAAATTTTTTATTTTTTAGATATAGCCAAAAATTATTATCATGCAAATTATCAACCGTTTTTTTTTTTTGGATATTTAGATTTTTTGTATTTTATGTAAGTAGATTTGTTTTAAAAAATAAAATTATGATTGTTTAAAAATAAAAATTAATGAATAATTATAAATTATTAAAAAATACAAACATTAATGCCTTTTATGGCGGTCATAACGTATTTCTTCTAAATAACCCGTTATTCCACTATAATATAATAAATGTATAAACATCACTATTAAAGATAACAAATATTATTGTATAAAATACATTAAGGTACTAAATAGCTACGTAAATACTAACATAATAATTAATTTATTTGATGCACTAGGTAGTCTAGTGGTCACGATGTTTGGTCTGCAGATTTTTGGTTCAAGCCTTGTTTCAGAACGCTAGCAAGTTTTTTCATATCACAGGTACATATTATTTATTTATAATTCAATGATTTATATAACATTTAAATAAATTCCGCATCTAAGATTATAATAAGTAATTTCAGCAGTACTTTCTCATTAAAAATAACACCGTTTTTTTTTCTATAAAACATTAACATACATTAAACAAATACAGTTTGACAGAGTACGGCCCTGTTTCATCGTTTACGCCTATTTCTCCCACCTTGCGACCCAAAACAGTGTTTTTTGTATCACTTTTTTTGGCGATGGATTACGTATGCTATTCGACTTTATACGTGTATACATATATATATTTATATAATAAATACGCTGATTTCACTTTGTATACAATAATTTTGCCACGGTTCCCGTTGTGATGTGTGGCGCAGCGGATAACGCGTGTGACTGCGGATCTGAAGATTCCAGGTTCGAATCCTAGCAGGATCGAATTTTTTTTTACGGTCGAGAATATTTTGTTTGTTGAAATTTTAATTACATTTTTATAGAAATACTGAATAAATACTTTATCTTCATTATATCTAAACTACCCGTAATTAAAAGTGGAAATTTGCCAGATACAAATAGCCGCGAAGCGGCTGACGTAAGCAATCGGCGAAGCCGATTGCTTTCCTGCTAGTATTTATTAACTCGCCGATACCAATAATAATAAAATCATTTTCTGCTAGTGGATACATTTTTTACGTAATTTTTTCCTTTTGTACGTAATTTTTTACGTAAATTTATTTAATTTTTTTAACGTATTTTTTTTCTTTTTTTCCCTAGAAATTTTTACATAATTTTTTTCCATTCTCTTTTTTACGTAAAATTTTTTACATAATTTTTTTCTTTTCGTTTTTTGCCGTTTAGTACATTTTTCATATAAATAATGGAGATATACTAATAAAAACATTGCCGTTTATCTGGAAAGTCTGCCTAGTAATTATTTAAAATATTTTTTATAAATCTAGTCTGTGCAATTATTTTTTAAAACAGTTTTATTCGTTTATCTCAGAATGTACTAAAACGTCACATAAGATTAATTATATATACAGCGACGAAATATTCTTATTATTCATATGCAGTATCTTTTATTCTTATATATGTGGCGTCTGGCTGCAAAACCGCCACGTTGCATATATATGAAATGTTCAGGAATCAAAAAAAACGTTTTAAGTATTTCCCTTACACAGTTTCCTGTTTTTTATTATTTTACTTGATACATATTAAGGATGTGTTAAAATGTGCATACCAATTTTAAAGATTTTCTTTATTGTTTCCGCAATATAAAGATATATTGATTGCAAAGTGGCGGTTTTGCTACCCACCGCCGGTCGATTTGTCGATAGAGTCGATTTTGCTACCGAACGATCGCGAGAGGCGCGCTCGCGGACGATCACGTGTCGACTTGCCGACTTAACTCATTGCGAACAATACTGCGATTGAAAATTAAACAATGAAATATATTATTTTATAAATATTTTATTTGTGATTAACAATAGATGCAAAAATATTTTAAGAATTAAAATTTACTGCATGTTTTGAGTAAGGAATATGGATTAAATATATTTTAGATAATATGTAAATAATGAACCAACAATCATGGAAACAAAAATATTTTTAGATTTAACAATAATTCCGTATCACTTCTCGAGACCTTTACTACGACACCAAATTTAACAATAGATATAATATATTTTTAAATAGGCAATTATTTCATCGGCGATTAACGGAGTTTATAAAAATATTTTAATGATTAAAAATTGATCTTTGAAAACAAAAATTTAATAACTAAGGCACATAATTTTAATTATTTTAAAAACTAAAAACAATAATCTTAAGAATTAAATAAGAGTATGGAAATAAAAAAATAAAATATATGATCATACCTATATGCCTATATAGGCTGTCTTATAGTAAATAGTAAAAAATTTACAAGTGGGTTTCTGTCTTTATAAAGAGTCGAAAATGCTCAAGCAACCATGACCTAATATCAAAAGTTATGGAGATATGCAATATCAAAGTTTGCATTTTTTTTCAATATTTCCGACTTAGTTTTAGGCAAAAAGTTAAACTATCATTACAGGAACTTAAATTGATTATGAAAAATTGATACAAAAATCGAAAATATAATTTATTACGAGGTGTACACTATGTAACAGAGCTAGTCCACAATACAGTTGCCGGCAAACTTCTTGAAATTCTTTGACGTGGTGGGGGAATGCGCAGAAGACGAAATTTGGGTCTCTTTGGTGGAAAGGTAGATGCGCAAACTTCCCCCCACTACGCCGTAGAATTTCAAGATGTTTGCCGGCTACTGTACCTGATAGGTAGATTTCTACTTTAATTATGATTCGAAAATTTTCAAGCAACCGTGACCTAATATCAATAGATAAGGAAATATATGACATTAAAATGTGCATTTTTTTTCAATATTTCGGATTTATTTTTTTAAAACGTTGTACTTTTACTACAGTAACTTATATCAAATATAAACAAATTATTCCCTTTTACACAAGTTAAACAAAATAATAAATACCCTGCAATTCTAATTGGAAAAAATAAAATTGGAACTTTTGCAAGATTTTTATAATCTTATTTAACTTGTACTGAAAAAAATTAATTTTTCGTAATTAATATAAGTAACTGTAAATATAGTTCAACTTTTTGTAGAAAATAAGTCGAAAATATTTTTAAAACAGTGCAAACTATTATTGTTAGCTCATGATTGCTTGAAAAATTTCGACTCATTAACAAGACAGGTAATTAATTTCGTTTATAAAAAATTCATGCACTGCAATACAAATGAAATAAAATAATAAAAACCTTGTGAAAATTTCTATTTTCAATTTTTGCAAGGTTTTTATCATTTTATTCGACTTGTATTAAAGCGAATGAATTGTTCATAATTGGTATAAGTTACTGTAACGGTAGTTCAACTTTTTCACTAATTTAGTCCCAAAAAATTACAAAAACGTTTATATAAAAATTTCATCCTTTTCATATCATAAATCTGTTTAGATCTTATTAGATTATCTTATTTCACCCAGAGTGTAAAGTCTCATACTTCTAGCTACGAGACACTTTGATAATATTAGGTATCATTTGCCGCGCAACGGCTAGTACAGACGATAGCCAATTGCAGATGCCAATGGCCGCGCAGCAGCCACTTGCGGCCTCGCGGTCGCCAGTATAACCGTTTGCAGGGCCTAGCAGCAAGCAATCGGTGAAAAAATTAAAAAATTATTTAAATTTATTCACTTCAATACAAATCAAATAAAATGATGAAATATTTACAGAAACTGAAACTGAAGGCTATAATGATAATGATGATGATGAAGATTTTATGCTGATGTTGTATGTTATGTTAGATACAATAAATACTTATTTTTGTAAGTTAACTTTATTTTACCTATAATAAAATAAATTTATAGTAAATCCAATCGCATGGTCTTTAAAGTGTCAACAAAAATATTCAAAAATGTGCACAAAGCGGACTTTTTAATGTGATAATTCTTTCCTATTTCGCTTTTGAAAGTTACTTTTATATCCATCCTTGTTTACTTCATGCTTTAGTACACTGTCTTTTGGTAATAAAAGATGTCTACTTCTAGTTTTTATGTAAATATTTAAGGTAATCAAAACACGCGTTATCTGCGACAGACGACGTTTCTCCATACTAAATCTCGTAGCGGGGCTGGCTTCTGATCGATCCGAGTGAATAGTGTCGGTTCTGCATCCCACTTTGCGGCAACGTGGCGGTTTTGCTACTCACCGTTATATTTAAGGACGATTTTGAAGGGCATGGAAGCATATTTTCTTATATTGGAAACTTGCAGAATGTGCAGAATAGGATACAGATCATTAATCAATCAAAACATGAAAAATGGTTTTGTATGGATAGTGGCGGTTTTGCATCCAGACGCCACATATGTAGTGCTTTGAATTTATTATTATATATGTAGTGCTTTGAACGCAATAGTTTCTAATAGAAATATGTATACTGAGGCAAAACTAGTGGTAAGTAATGGAATTCTGATACCGTCACTGATGTATGGAAGTGAAGCCTGGAGCTGGCAGAAGAGGAACGAAAGTAAATTGAATACAGTGAAGATAGGATCCGTCAGACATAGGTGTGGCAAATCCATTTATGATAGAGTAAAGAATGCAGATATTAGAAATGAATGTAAAGCTAAACTTAGCATAAATAATAGAATTAAAAAAGGATCGCTCAGATCGTTTGGGCATGTTGAGCGAATGAATGAGGAAAGAATCGTAAGAAAGATATATATACTATGTATAGAAAGATATTATGTAGATGGCGCCAGAAAGACAGGACCGCGGAATACGTGGCATGACCAGATTAACCAGATACTGAAAGATGGTCCCGTTAGAAGCCTCAACAACCGGCGAGCTTGCATGCGAAGATGTATGAATGTGGATGAGGCGAGAGTTGTATGTCAGGACAGAAGAGTATGGCGCTCTATCCTCTCTTCCTACCCCCAAGGGGGAAACGGCGTGATGGTAAGTAAGTAAGTAGTATTTTTTTTCTTTCTTTCCTTTTTTATATAAATAAATAAAAACTTATTCCTTAGGAAAAACATGTAAAAGTATTGTCATTTTTGACGGGTTACAGCTAGTTGAATATAATAAATATTTCTGAAAATATTATTTATCCATTTTGTACAATTTTTAAAGTAAAAACCTTTATAGCCGTATATATTTAAAATATAAAATAATTCATGTATATTATTTTCAATCGGTTTGACGAAACAAATAAAAAAAAAAGTAATTATTTTGGTTATGACTAAATAAAGTTGTTGAAATAAATTATATGAATTATAAAACTCATTCATTGTACACATAATTAATTTCTGTCCATACAACTAACTTTTCATTGCTCCACGATAGCTTAATGACTCATGCTTTCTTTGAAGTTTATTCAAAATACCGACAAACGATGGATATAAACCAAGTTTGGCCAAACGTCGCTGAGTTGCGCAAAAAAACCCCTGTACACATTGGGCCAATGTCATTTTGGGTCATCTCAGCCAATGTGTATACGGTCCGGGAACCTCGGCAGAGCGTCAAACTTGCAAAATGGCGGACAGCGATTACACATTAGCCAACGTCGGTGTCGGCCAACCTCGCAATGATCGAAGCGCGTTGCGCGTTGCCGGCTGAGCCTAGGGTTGCCAACTATACTGTTAAAAACAGTATCATATTGTTTTTCACTACATTATACTTTTTACTGTTGAACAAAAATAAAGTATACAAAATACTGTTTTCAGCATCAAAATTATTCAGACTGAAACGCTCACAGAAATATTAGTATGGATGATTTATATTCAGAATTAACAAATTTCAAAGTAATTTATAAAAAAGTATCAGAAGACAAAGATTTTCTTGAAATGAGTACTGGCCAAAAGTAGAGCCATTTATTAGTAAACAACTCAGAAGAATTTAAAAATATTACTAAAATTGTCTCATATCTACTTTCTGTTCCCGCCACCTCAGCATTTATTGAAAGAATTTTTTCAGTAATGAATGCAAAGTGGCGGGAGGATAGAAATAGAGCAAATATTAATTTAATCAAAAATGTGCTCCTCATTTATTTTAATTTTAGTTATAATTGTGGTGAGGCGTATGAAGTTTTTAAAAAGAGTGTAAATTAATAAGTTGTGCGAGAAGCTCTAAAAAATATGTATTTAATACATTAAATAAATAAAATACTGTTCATTTTTCTAAAATACTGTTTAATATTCTTCTCAGACTTAAATATACTTTATTTCTTGTAAAAAAAGTTGACAACCCTAAAAAAAGTTGACAACTTGAGCCACGCCTCTTTCTTTTGATGTGTGCTCGAAAAACCGACTACCAAGCCAAGTTTGGCAAACGTCTCTACGCACGGCCAAAACGCCCTGTACACATTGGGCCAACCTTACTTTGGGCCAACCTCGGCCAATGTGTACAGGCTCCTTTTGAAAATTTAATGTTTTTTTCAAATTGGAATTGAAATTGGAAAAGTTTGATTACTAGCAACGGCGGCCCGATAACGTCGCGGAATATTTTCTAAATTTGAATTACTCCGTCGGTATACATAATAGGTACTTTACTACGAATTTAGAAAATCTAAATTGACTGAGAATTGTTTATAGAATTTAATCTTCAAAGCATGAAGTGTCTTATCAAAGCTCAAAACATCTGACATTTTAGAAATATATTAAATGACTGCAAGTTTAGTGTTATGTTATATGTTTTAATTCGTCTTTAATTGTTGTTATATTTTACAATGAAAGGGAGTATAATAAAAACTTGGTTTTTATGGGTTACTTTTTTTACTTCCTTTATAATTAACTCATGACGTCTGCTTGTCTGATGAAAAAACTTTGGATCAATTTTAAACCCCTTCCAATCCAATCGAGCTGAAACTTTGCAAGCAGACTTGTGGCGATGATGAAGAAGATCTATCAAATTTTCCTTAAAAAAAATTAACAAATTTTTGGATTTTTCAAATTTTTAATGGTTTTTTCATACAACTTATTAAGTTGTATGAAAATATTTCAACGCGTCTGGTAGACGTGAAACCTGATTATAGTATAATTTTGGATTTTTGGAAATTTTTTATTACCCCCTTATGTATTACCAAGATTTTTTTGTAATGTGTTTCTACTTCTACCATTTACTTTTTAAAAGTGTTTCTTACCTAAAGTTGTTTATTTTATTTTTATTGAAGTATTTTTTTATCTTTTCTTATTATTGTTTAATTAAAAAAAAAGTGTTTTTAATTTTCATGCACATTTTTTAAGAAAAGTAATTTCTATGATTGTTAATATAATATTTTTTTTGTTAGGTATAGGCACATACGAAGCACATTGTTTAGTTGTGTTAGTGCTTACGGATATTAACACCAACACAACGAAACAGCGTGCCTCGTACGCACGGCTTACTTACACTGATTCGATTGCCTTTCTTAAATGGAAAGACTTGTATGTATAAAATGCTTGCACTTTATATGTAAAAGTCCACTAGGGTGTTGATTATAAATAAATAATACTCATCCCAGCCAAGAATTGATAGCACAGATGATCCCAGCAGTGAGAATTGATGACACTCACTCGCAACAGCGACAGAAAACCTTTATCAGGGCTGCCAACTTCCTCTCAGATGAGATCTTGCCAACGTGGAGACACTAGCCAGTGATAGCGACTGGAAACTCAGATCCGGTATGGAACCGAAATTTTTAATGTGATATCCACATGATGTGAAAAGTTGAAACTTTTTTATGTTCAATTATTTTCAATACTTACTATCTCATAAATACTGAGTTCCTGAAGAGTGCTGACTTCCATTCATTTTAGTCTGTGGTAGGTACATACACAGCATAAAACCATATCTTAGTAAGAATAGGTAAGATACTTTAATTAAAAGGGACCGATATAAAAATAAAGAGTTATATATTCCATATCATATTTATTAATTGTAAAATATAAGTACCTATTTCACCCATACCATATAAACATAATATTTATTGTTCAAAACTCCGGGTATAATTAACTCTAATTTAGCTTTAGCAGTGTTTATGGACTTACACAGTTATGAGCTAAACATTTTTTAGTCCTATATCATTATTACTTTTACGCAGTACTCTTACTTGTCCTTTTTGATGCGAGGTCCGAATATTACAGATCCCACCCTAACATTGGTGGCCCCCAAATCAATCTGTAAGTGAAAAAATAAATGAAAAAAAATTAAATAATGTTTGTTTTTTATTTCTTCATTCAATAAATATAAAGAACGAAGAGAGAATGGTAAGAATGTTAAATATGTTTATAGGAGGGGCGTGCAG
Organism: Agrypnia vestita; assembly: GCA_016648135.1. Classification (NCBI taxonomy): domain Eukaryota; kingdom Metazoa; phylum Arthropoda; class Insecta; order Trichoptera; family Phryganeidae; genus Agrypnia; species Agrypnia vestita. The sequence goes on along the minus strand of JADDOH010002033.1, from coordinate 8,323 downwards.
TGAGAACAAGAAGCATATATTTTGAGACGAAACTGAAATAAGAGATATATCTCGTAATATTCCTATCACAATCTCTTATACAGGGAGATACGGCTATTCGTTTGTAAGATCTTAAAGATAGATAAAACTTTTGTTTTATGAATAAATAATAATACTCTACACTGGCAAAAAAATTAGTGGTTACTCACAGCATGTTCAAAGTCAGTCGACATTCCCATTGACAATTCTAAATCTGCAATGTTCAATCCCAGCTCTGAGCAAATGGCTTCACGGCATTTAACAAGAGTAATAAAGTCTGGGTTTGGGCCTTGGCTACAATCATATCCATATTGCCCTATGGTCATCAAGCCTTTTAATAAAAGATGGGGACACTTCTCTCTTATGTGAATGGCAAGTTCTGCTACTTCTGAAGGTTCCACGCCATTTTTGACTGAAGATAAATAATAAGAACTGAAGATAATTCATTAAAATTCATCAAACTTCAAATAATAAAGGATATATTATTAAAGAAGCTAATCCATGGACCCCAAGTTTAAGCTAAACCTTAAGGAAGATATTTTCATCCAAAATAACAAAACAAAGTACCTATCTACACAGATATCCAAACTGTCAAAAAATTGCCTTTAAAGGTTTAATTTTTAATATCGTGTTTGTCATTTGACATTTAGAATGTTTTTAAAACAAGCGAGAAAACACTATTTTTTATTTTTGTTGCATGGCTCTGTCATCTTATTCAATGTCAGTCCGTAAAGATATTATGTATTACTATTAGTTGATTACTATTACAGTTGTCGGCAAACTTCTTGAAATTCTTTGGCGTAGTGGGGGAATGCGCAGAAGACAAAATTTGGGTCTCGTTGGTGGAATGGTACATGCGCAAACTTCCCCCCACTACGCCATAAAATTTCAAGATGTTTGCCGGCTACTGCACCTACTTATATTTGCAATCTGTACCTAAATACTCTGAGTACTCACTTGAGTGATTTATTTTTTAATTGTGGCATTTTGATAGTTTTGATGTGGTACCTACATGAAAGTAAGTAAGTTAACATGCTTCTTAAATAGATGATTCTTAAAAATGCACTTGGATAAGACATTGTAAATCACATCATAATCAAGTTATGGGCAGCAACGGTTAAAGACTGCTAATTTTAAAGTAATTTCTGGAATATAAACATACCATCTTCTCCGCTTGTATTAACTTGTATCATAACTTTCAACTTTTCTTCATCTTTGGCACACTTCAGCCATTGCTTGTTAAGAGTGTCTGCAAGTTTGACAGAGTGAATTGTTTCTATCATAAATAGTCCGGGGCTGCCAAGAACCTTATTCAATTTATTAGTTTGTAAATGTCCGATAAAGTGCCACTTGATATCTTTGCACTTTTCCAGAATGTCGGAGCTGTTGGCTTTTTCGTTGAGCTCATTCGCGTAATTTTCTCCGAAATGTCTCTGGCCTGCTTCATACGCTTCTATTATTGAAGATGTGGGTTTAGTTTTGGCTACACAAACGAGGCGAGGTTTAATATTTGGTAAAGCCTGAAAAAAGAAATGGGATTAGTTTCATAAAAAGAGGATTATTCAATAGGCATGAAAAAATATTGGATAATGGCCAACAGAAAATTCAGCTGTCTTATGCAGTGGAATTGTAAATACCGTAGATATAGGTACTAAATCTCTGTTCTTAATTTAGTAGTATTTAAAACAAATAAATTTTCAATGAGAAAACGTTTTGAGGGTGAAAATATTTAATTTAATTTAAATCATAAATCAGTTACATGACTTTAAAAAAACAGCAAGCAATCTAATCTCATAATTTTATGTTAATTTTTTCTGTTTTTCTGTATGTCAAATATGTCATTCAAATATAATCTGAATAAAATAAGCTTAAACATTACAATAAATGTTTTATTAATTGCCCACCTGACTTCTCCTGAGACATGCCGCCTCTATTTGGTTTAAAACTGTCCTAAGATTTCCCATTATGTCTGTATCTTCTGCTTCAGACATATTAAAACCGTTTACCGTAGCTAACTGCAAAAACAACTTACGACATCACGAATGAATGTCAAAATTATATTTGTACTCTCCTTATCAATGTTATCGTTCGTGCAGAACACAGTAAAAAAACTTTTTGATAAAATACTAAATAGTTAAATTTAAAATGAATAAACGCGCATTAAAAATTAACGAAGATTATTACTGTTATGAAGGAAAAGTAAGAATCAAATCTAAATACAATGTGCGGAAATTATACGATAATAACACAAGATAGCCAGAACATATCGTAGCTGTCAGCTGTCACTTTTAAGGTTAAATTGTTTTCGGCTTGTATAGGGTGGGGTAGGGATGATCGATATTCATCGATGATGGATAAACATCGATGTTTTAACTAGGGATGGGCGTTGAATGGACGGACTAGTTGAAATCAACCGTTGAAGTCGCGTCGACGCGTCGACGGTTTACGTTTGTCGCATGGACTAGTTGATTTCGTAGACGGTGGACGGCGGACGCCGTGGACGGTGGACGATTCGAGATTCAACGTAGTGCAAAGCAACGAGCGAGAGCAAGACAAAACGTCTCCGTTTATTTCTCTCTCATCTCTCGCTGTCGACTTGTAGACGCCATAGACGTCATAGACGACTCGACGGGTAATTTCATTTCAACTCTAAAGTACACGACCATAGAGTGCAGATCAATACACGAACTGTGACAGAGACTTGAAATTTGAATGCATGCGTAGTAGGGATGGGTCGTCGACGTATTTACCGTCGACGAAACGAGACCGTCCACGTCCGTCCATCGACGAGACGGTCAACTTCGTTATGCGGACGTAGGGATGGGTAAATGAAAAAAAAAATCGATATATGTCGAATCGATATTTTTAAAAAGTATCGAAAATAATCGATATACAAAAATGTAAGGGGAATAAGCTTTTGGCGACCAAAAATAAAAATAAGGTGACCGGAAAATATATATCGATTATCCGAGAAAAAATATCGATGACCAAAAAAAGGTCGCCAGAAAAAAACTGAAAAAGATAACCAAAGAAAGGTCACCAGAAAAAATATCGATATATCGGGAAAAAATATATCGATATATCGTGAAAGAACTATCGATATATCGAAAAAATAAATATCGATGACCAAAAAAAAGTGAAAAAGATACCCAAAAACAGATCACCGGAAAAAAAGTGAAAAAAGATACCTAAAAAAGTTCACCTGAAAAAAGGTGAAAAAAGATACCCTAAAAAAGATCGCCAAAAAAATTAGCAAACCTAAAAAAATCGCCCAAGAAAAAAATATCGGTTATCCCAGAAAAAAATATCGATATATCAAAAAAAAATCGATATTCAATATATCGCGAAAAAATATCGATAATTTTTACCCATCCCTACGCGGACGTTCTATCTAAACATCGGGACGATGGTCAACTGTCTACGGTTCGACGCGACGCTGTTCGACGGCTCAACCGTTGGCTATTTTTATTACGTTAATTTTTAAAATTTAAAGAAGTTCGAAGGAATATACTTTCGGGGAAAGTAAAACCGCTACTTGTGCTTATATGTAAAAAGAAATATTTTATTTTTTATTTATTTACGCACATTATAGGCTTTTACATATTGTTTTATATACTTCTTTCTATATATAATAAAGAAAGATGTAGGTGTACACAACAGTATTAGGTGTAAGCAGTAAAATATTAGTTCAATAAAAAATAAAATAATTAAACAGAATTGTTTTATTTTATACAGCGCAAAATGAAGAATTCACCGAAATATCGCACGTGCACATCGCACTAATCAACTAAAAAATAATAGATAATAGCTTATTAAGCCTATCTCACCCTACGCATGCATTCAAATTTCAAGTCTCTGTCATTGTTCGTGTACACAGATCTGCACCCTATGGTCGTGTACTTTAGAGTTGAAATGAAATTACCCGTCGAGCCGTCTATAAGTCGACAGCGAGAGATGAGAGAGAAATAAACGGAGATGTTTTGTCTCGCTCTCGCTCGTTGCTTTGCACTACGTTGAATCTCGAATCGTCCACCGTCCACCGTCTACGAATTCAACTAGTCCATTCGATAAACGTAATTCAACTAGTTGATCGTCTCGTCGATGGACGGACGTGGACGGTCTTGTTTCGTCGACGGTAAATACTAGGGATGGGTCGTCCACGTCCGTCCATCGACGAGACGATCAACTAGTTGAATTCGTCAACTAGTTGATCTATTTTCAACCTTATAGATAAAAAAATAAATCTATTATAATTTTGTTTACACCACTTTTTATTGATTTTTTTACATGTTTCGGGAACAATGTTCCTTTTCTCAGATTGAGCCTTAAACTAAAGTTGACAAATAATACAGATATATTTATTTATTAATAATGTCACCACAAAGTGAAAGCCTGACTTTGAAAGATTTATTCTTTAATAAATTTCTAGATAACATCTCAAATGTTAAGTATTTTTAAATTATGTATTTATTTATACATAATAAATAAATGTAAAGTATTTTCTCATTTTATTTAATTTGTATTGAAACGAATGAATTTTTCGTAATCGATTTGAGTAAGTATAGTGATAGTCCAACGTTTTTCAAAAAATAAGTCAGATATATTGAAAAAATTCAAACTTTGATGTCGCATATCTCCATAACTATTGATAGCTTTCGACTCATAATCAAGGCTGGAATATAGTCCTGCGAGGTTATTAATGTTTTCCATATAACCCTGTACACATGTAATGATATGTACCTAATATATTTTTTTATACACACATTACTGCTTTGTACTTATTTATATTTTTAATTTTTATACTCATATTTTAATGCTTATACCCGATACTTTCACTGCTTATATCTGTAGTTTATATTTATATTTTACTGCTTACACTTGATATTGTTGTGTATACCTACTTCTTTCTTTATTATATACAGAAAGAAGTATATAAAACAATATGTAAAAGCCTATAATGTGCGTAAACAAATAAATAATAAAATATTTCTTTTTACATATTAGCACAAGTAGCGGCTTTCCCCGAAACCATATTCCTTCGAACTTCTTTAAATTTTAAAAATTAACGTAATAAAAATAGCCAACGGTTGAGCTGTCGAGCAGCGTCGCGTCGAACCGTAGACAGTTGACAATCGTCCCGATGTTTAGATAGAACGTCCGCGTAACGAAGTTGATCGTCTCGTCGATGGACGGACGTGGACGACCCATCCCTAGTAAATACGTCGACGTAGGGATGGGTAAAAAATATCGATATATCAATATTTTTTTTGAAAAATATCGATATTTATCATCGATATATTTTTTCGCGATATATCGAATATCGATATATATTTTTTTGATATATCGATATTTTTTCTGGGATAACCGATATTCTTTTTTTAAGACTTTTTTTTGGGTATCTTTTTTCACTTTTTTCTGGTGACCTTTTTTTGGTTATTACAATATTTCTGAATTACTTTTTACAAAAAGTTGAACTATCGTTACGGAAAGAGCGTTCAGTGCGAACAATAAGCATGATTTTTATTGAAATAAACAGGTTATTTGTAAAAATGTCCTTAGGTTTTCACGGCCGTTCAGAATCTTCTGTGTATAGTTTTCTGGGATATTCTGCCGTGTGTGTGTGACCTCTCTGGCCAACGTTTCGGATCCCATTGCAGGGTCCATCATCAGGGCTGATGATCAGCCCTGATGATGGACCCTGCAATGGGATCCGAAACGTTGGCCAGAGAGGTCACACACACACGGCAGAATATCCCAGAAAACTATACACAGAAGGTTATTTGTAAAACATTAATACCTAGCAGGACTATATTCCTGCCTTGATTATGAATCGAAAATGTTTAGCAACCATGACCTAATATCAATAGTTATGGAGATATGCGACAATTAAGATTGCATTTTATTTCAATATTTCTGACTTATTTTTTGTGAAACGTTGGACTTTTATTAAAGTAATTTATATTGATTACGAAAAATTCATTAGTTTCCATACAAGTTAAATAAAATGATTAAAACCCTGCAGAAATTCCAATTGGAATTTAAAGGCAGTAAATTTTTATTATATTGGTTAAGTTACTGTAATGATAGTCCAACGTTTTACAAAAAATAAGTCAGAAATATTGAAAAAAAAAAATGCAATTTTGATGTCGTACCTATATCCCCATTACTATTGATATTACTTCATGATTGCTTGAAGATTTTCGACTCATAACTCATCTTTTTTCCATTTGGAATAATTATTTTGTTTGCATTTCTTGTATTATGTCTATGTATCTCTGTGTAATATTTGATCATATTTTAAAAATATTTTGGCACTGTGTCATTCAATTTTTTGTGAATGAATATCATTGTATTTAATTTTAATCCAATTTAAATCTGAGAGCATCTTTTTAATTTTGGAATATCTATTTCTCTGTAGAATTATCCTCACTGCTCTATTCTGTTGAATTTGTAATTTTCTTATATCTCCTTCATTACACAGGTTCAAAATAGTGGGGCAGTATTGAAAATGAGGAGCAATTATCGATTTATATATTGTTATCGCTCTCTTTAGTTAATTTTGGTCTTATACTTCCTAAGAATGATACTTTTGTTGGAATTTTCTTTGTTATGTATACAGCATATTTTTTAAATGATGATAATCATATGCAGAGTCGATGCGAGTCATGTCTTGACATTTCTCATAGAAATTTATTTACTTACCATCACACCGTTTCTCCGCAAGGGGGTAGCCAGAGGATGGAGCGTGATGCTCTTCTGTTCTGACACACAATTCTCGCCTCATTCACATTCATACATCTTCGAAGGCAAGTTCAACAATTATTGAGACTCCCAATTAGACCGTCTCCCAGTAACTGGTCAAGCCACTCTTTCTGGTGCTATCAACACTTGCGTCATATATCTTTCTTCATTCATCTGCTCAACATGCCTAAACCACCTGAGCGACCCTTTTTTAATTATATCAACTATGCTAAGATCAGCTTTACATTCTCTCCTAAATTGTTCATTCTTCACTCTATCATAAATGGATTCACCGCACATACGTTTAACTTTACGCATACATAAACAAGTATGTATATGCCACCTATTTTGGGTTGAGATATCCTGAAAATAAGACAGCAAAATCAATGTGCCTCCCAAACAATTCTGCCAAAAAGTCTCCATCTTCACTTTTCATTTTGACATCGGAAGAAACTTCATAATACACTAGCGACATTAATTGTGAACTAATTCTCGACTACTTTTAATTGTTACTGAAAAAAAAAGTATTATTTCCTTTTCCAAAGTAGGTACATATCATTTTTTATTTGTAATGTTCCTTTCCATGCCTCACATACCAACAGATTTCGGGATTTTAGGAAATTTCAACATACAGTAAAACCCTGATAATTCAAAATTTTTCAAACCGACAAGTCCCAAAATGTTAACTTCATAATCCGAAATAATTTTTAGCCTCTTGCGTCATAAATCAATACATTTTAGTTTTATATTAGGTCCTTACATATGAAATTGGCGTTTTGCCGTACTGGCAAATTTGATCTCAAATATCTTCTCTTTGGTTAGGAATTCCAAATCCAAATTTATACAGCTATTTACTCATGTATTTGTGTTTTGAAAATTATAATTCATTTGTTTTTTCCTCAATTGTTTTTTTCTTTGCGTCACTCAGTTTACAAAATGAAAAACTTGAAATATCGCGTTATTTACGAGTACGAGTTCCACCGTGGCACCAGTGCTGCAGAAACGGCTCGAAGGATTAATGATGTGTATGGCGACGGTGCCGCAAAAGAAAACACAGTGCGTTTTTGGTTCCAACGTTTTCGTTCTGGAAATTTCGACTTGCAGAACAAGCCCCGTGGACGGCCGGAGACCAAAGTTGATAATGAAGAATTGAAGGCTATTGTGGAAGCGGATCCATCGCAAACCACATCCGAGTTAGCTGCAGGCTGCGGTGTTAGTGATAAAACTGTTTTAATCCACTTGAAGCAAATTGGTAAGGTGAAAAAGCTTGAAAGGTGGGTACCTCACGAATTGAGTGAAGCAAATCAACAAACGCGCGTTGACTGCTGCGTTGCAATACTCAACCGGCACAATAATGAAGGGATTTTAAATCGAATCATTACCTGTGATGAAAAGTGGATCCTGTACGATAATCGGAAGCGCTCATCGCAATGGCTGAACCCTGCCGAACCAGCCAAACCATGACCCAAGCGAAAATTGACTCCAAAAAAGTTACTTGTGAGCGTTTGGTGGACTAGTGCTGGTGTCATTCACTACAGCTTTCTTAAATCTGGCCAGACGATTA